>CM035171.1:19380254-19475115 GCA_020205615.1 Panax quinquefolius
TTAAATTTTGTTGAAATAATTTTTTTTTAATATTATGGTGTGAATTTGAGATAATATTATAGTTGTGGGTAGTATTTATAAATTTTCACGAAAAAGTATGCGAAGTAGTTATATTATATTAGATTGGTGCAGGAGAATATTAGGTTTAGCGAGGAGATATTCGAATACAACGACTCAATCATTGGTGGACCCTATGAGAATTATTGTCGAGGATTGAAAGCGACAAAAATATTTTATTGAAATAACGGCGGAAGTTTTCTGAGTAGTTCTTGTTGAACTACTTTCGGTAGTAAAGAAATGCGATGTCACGTGTGGTTGCATAATATACCGCGTTATTGATTATTGATCTTTATGTGTGAAGTTTCGGTTTTGATTAATTATTATAGATTAATAATATGAATTATTATAGCGATAATGACGTTTTATTTTATTCGTTATTATTACGTAATAAAAGCGAAGCGTCTTTTATATAAAATAGAATACTTTTATTAAAGTTATTATAAATAGAATATATTATATATTTTATTATGTCGTAGTGTTTTGCGTGATGTTTTGCGTAGTGTTGCGTAGTATTTTGCGTAGTAAAATGTTTTATATAAATAGAATATATTATATTTTATTTAAAGATTTTTTCTTTAAATATGATAGTCGATTAAATGCAAATCGATCTGATAGTTCAGTGGATTGAATTCTTATGCATTCCATTTCCTATAAATAAAGCTCGTTCATACGTTATTTTCTTCAGAATTCATTTAAACTACAGAGAGAGAAGTATGAGAGAAAAGTTATAGAGAAGAAGTTATAGAAAGAGTATAGTATTTCTTACTTCTTTACTTTATATTGAGTTCTTTTCTTTGTAAGGGTGTTATTCTTTCTTCTTGAAGAACACATTATTCCATTCACTATTATTATTACATTGGAATAACTTTTGTCAAAAAGGCAGATATCACTATCATAACTTTGTATCTGTGGCATACTATACTTGGTGAAATCCTTATATTATTCCATTGCTTATTATTACCATTGGAATAACACATATCATGATTTTACTATACTTGGTGACGTTCTTCTATTATTATTTGGAACATCGCATACGTGTGTGTTTTACCGGACGCTGATTAAAATCTTTATTAATACTGTTGGAACATCACATGCAGCATGTGTTTTTACAGGACTGATTAAAATCTTTATTATTACTGTTGGAATATCTCATACATGTGTTTTAGGATCTGGTTCCATCTTTATTATTACGTTGGAACATCACGTCACGAATTGTGAATTTCACACGACACGTTTCCGTTATTATTATTATGTTGGAATAACTTTAATACATCACGTAAAAACTGGCGTGCGTGGTGATTTCATTTTTTATTATTCCAAATAAGTTAAGAACTTTATTATCTGGGTTAGGTTAAAAGCTTTACGTTTCAATACTCCATGAAATTAGTAGAATATCCCTTGATATTTACCGTTTCATCGATGTCTTTTGTGGAATGATATATGAAATTTTTTCAAAATAAGCGAGGGTATAAAGTATTCATTATTGTATAAGACCGCCGAATTTTATGGGAATATTAGTTTGGTGCGTGGAATATTCTTTACAGCGAGGGAATATTAAATTATTGCCAAAAGGAATAGTAGCGACCATTAAATGAGCCCATGCATAACGGAAGCGATTGGATGAAGAAAGCAGCAAATATAAGTTGGTTAAAAATAACGGCGTAGTTATTCTGAATTAAAATTATTGGAATACCGGTGGTTAAAATACTGATGTCTGGCGTGGTTGCCTGATGGCATACGGTATTGCACAATATTGTTGAATTATTGATCCTTACGTAAGAAGGCCTTTACTCGATAATTTTCCACGATGAATTCTCGTTGATATTTTATTTTATTGATTGATAATTCTTTGCGTTGATATTTTATATTATTGTTGTTGATAATTGTCAACGCTTATTATCTCCATTATCGGATCAATAATTCATATTATTTGAATAATATTATTAGATAGCATTATTGGCAATGTCTAGAAAGTTACATCGAGGAGAGGTTTGGTCACCTAATTGCTGCGCCCGAGAAGGAGAAATCCTTATCGGAAAGCCCTCTTTCACAGGAGCGGCACTGGTTGTCATAATTGTGATTACGTAATATTATTTGTGAATAATTAATTATTGATTCATATGATAAGGAAATATTTATTTTATGTGGATATAAATGATGGATTTATTTATGTGGTTATAAATGAAGAAATTATTGTTGAGGTGTTTTATCAGTATTTGGAGATTGGAGGTATTAAAAATCAAATCGGGGTTTTGAGATATATTGCGGGGTTATAATTTTTAATCCGAATAGTTGGATTGTGGTAATTTTGGGTATGTTATACATATATAAGTTGAGTATATGTCCACAAATTTTGAGCCGTTAAAATGAGCGTATGATTTGTTATGAATTTTAAGAGTGTAATTGATTAGGGAAATTAGGTTTTGGTGGAAAATTCTAGAATTGAGTGGGCCCCACTCTTGGTTGTTGGGGAAGATGGCTGATTTTTGGTGGGTGGAATAGTAGCGAGTAAAGCCATCGAGTTCTGGTCAAAATGCCTTGGTAATTGCTAACATTTTCCTATAAATAGAAGGCTAAGTTAGAATTGAAAATCACACGAAACATAAGCTTTCTCTCTTTCTCTCTAGATTATTGAGTGTATTTTGTGAGTATTTAGATACTTGGTGAGTTGATATTCATCGGTGCAAGTTTCCTTGACGTCAATATATCAGATATCCAAATGAAGTCTTGCTCTTTTTGAGGTAAGGATTGTAAGGGATATTATTTTTTTCAGTAATGATATTATTTCTTGATATCATTATCTTTGAAATATTAGTTGGAAGTTTTTATCAAAATTGGAACTTTTTCATATCTGGGGTTACTATTCACGAGTTACTATTCACGAGTTACTATTTCTTATTCACGATTCTTATTCATGAGTTCTTATTCACGAGTTACTATTCACGAAGTACTATTCATGAAGCGTGAAGATTTTTTTTGTGGAATTTCTATCTTTTGGTGTCGGATTCTTATTCACGTATCTGGCCTTTATTCACGTATCTTGGCCTTTATTCGAATCTGGCCTTTATTCATAAAAAATGAAAATTTTTCTTTTCGTCTAAAATATCTATTACGGATACTAGCTTTGATTGTATCCATGTTTTGATCATTCTTGAATTTTACATCACTATGATTATTTTGAGGTATTTTTGGATGTATAGATTAGGAGTTATGGATTTTTGAGAAAAGACTATTTTAAAAGTAACTATTTATAACTCCTTGCGGTTAACTCCAAAATTGATGAAAGTTTTATTGAGTATACATCTATATAATATCGATTGTACTCTGTGAATTTCGAATTTTTGGATAAAAGTACAATTTATGATAAATGTTTAAATATTAAATTGGTTTTGGCCGTATGAAAAATAGTAAATGAATTTTAAAATTTAGAGAAAATATATGTTGATATGGGACTATTTTATGCTAAATCCCGGAAAAGAAATATTTTGGGCCGATTTGGTATTTTTCATGAAAATGTTCTAGATTATGAGTAAATGAATTAAATATGTTATGTGAAGTAAGAAAATTAGAAAATATGATTTTATGGTTTGAGAATCATATATGAGGTATATCTGCAGATTTTTGATGAGGGTTTTGGTTATTGGTGATGAAATTTTATGAGTTTGGCATTTTATGATGATTAAATGCATTAATTAGTAAAGTGTAAACAATTTAATTAAATTGTTTATAAGTTTAAGAAATGATTAAAATATTATTATAATATTAATAATATTAGATTATGAGATTTCTAAGTGATTTATAACATTTGGATTAAGGTGTTATAAATATGGATATGAATTATTGATGAATATCTTTGGCTCATAATCTGAAGATGACTTGTTGATGAATATCTTTTGCTTTGTAGTCTTGATGAATAAAGATGAATTATTGATGAATATCTTTTGGCATAATGCAAAGATGACTTGTTGATGAATATCTTTTGCTTTGTAGTCAAAGATGAATTATTGATGAATATCTTTGGCTTGTAATGTCTGAAGATGACTTGTTGATGAATATATCTTTGCACATGTAGTGCAAAGATGAATTATTGATGAATATCTTTGGCTCATAATGCAAAGATGACTTGTTGATGAATATCTTTGGCTTTGTAGTCAAAGATGAATTATTGATGAATATCTTTGGCTCGTAATGCAAAGATGACTTGTTGATGAATATCTTTGCTTTGTAGTCTGAAGATGAATTATTGATGAATATCTTTGGCTCGTGTCTGAAGATGACATGTTGTTGAATATCTTTGCTTTGTGGTCTGAAGATGAATTATTGATGAATATCTTTGGCTCGTGTCTGAAGATGACACATTGTTGAATATCTTTAGCTTTGTAGTGTAAAGATGAAGCTGTTGATGAATATCTTTGGCCCGTGGTGCAAAGATGAATTTATTAGTATGATTATGAGCTTTGAGGCGTGATTTGGTATAACCATGATCTTTGATGTTTCGGGTAAAGACAAGTGATGAAAATTATCTTCGTCTTGGATGAGAAAGGAATTTAGAACTACAATTACGATTATGAGTTATACACGTGATTGTGGGATGGAATTGTTGATTGATGTTGAGGATAAAACATTGTTGGTGGATTTTTAACGTGGAGAAGACAATAGACTTTATAGTCTATTTGACTCTTCTAATGGATTGCTTTCATTCAGCGCAACTATGGTTGAAAAGTTTTATCATCTACCGTATATGTTCTAAATCTACGATTTATTCTTGATGAAGACTATTGATAATTTATTTATCTTTAGTCGTAATATTCTTTCTTGAGCTAGTTGTGCTCACCCTTTTGTTTCACAATTCCTTTCGTGTAATAAAAGTGTATTTGGGTTCGGCGGGGATAAGCGAGGAATAGAGTGGTGGTCTATAGATGTTGAGGTGAGGTGAATTTAACTTGGAAGGGTGTTTTGTCACTTATCATACAAGATGTCTAATGATATACAACCTCGTGTTATCATAAGACGTGGTTGTGCTCATCCACTTCTTTGAGTATATTTACAAGCACTACCTATATAATCTTGGTGTTTGTTTGGAGTATAATACCCAATTAGAGCAGTGGAGATAATGATATGTCGAGAGAAGACTCACCATTGGGAAGAATATGATAGTAATCTTCTCGTTTTTTTCTTTGGGGTTTATTGGAATTGACGAGGATAATTACGTGGCCATATGATATCTACCATAACCTAAAAGCATGGCCTCCCATGTATGAAGGTTTCTTGAGCACTTCCCAAAGATTCTAATTTCTAAAAGCAGGTTTTGACTATACCTTTATGTAAGGTGTCATTGTGACGTCTACTGGTTGGTATATATTTGTATCAAACTCACATGATATGTGTTGTTGTATTTTGCACAACAATTGTTGTAATAAAGTTGTAGTTGTTTTTCGTACCATATATTTGGCGACTCAGAATGGGTTGGATGGAATGAACCTATTTTGGGGTTGTTACATTTGGTATCAGAGCTTAGGGATATGATCTCTGGCGGAGATCGGGGAATAGAACTAGGAGGAGAGATGAGTAAATCCTTTCTTAGTGTGTCCTACCTAAGCTTATTTGTTGGTCGATCATAATATCGAGATATTATGTGATATGTTAATTGCTCAATTAACCTTTGTTTTTGAAGTTGTATTCTAGAATGATATCCGAAATATGGGAGATGAGAAATGGAGAAATCATGATGACGGGGAGATAGAATGCGAAATGAAAACAAGGTATTCTCGACTCTTTGAAATACGAGTGCGTAAATTTCGGGGACGAAATTTCATAAGGAGGGGAGATTGTAAGACCCCGAATTTTATGAAATAAAAGTATTCAATTTTTCTATTCAGTAATTGGTTAAATTGATAAAAGTTAAAGTTAAGGGTGATATATGAAATTTTTTTTTCAAAATAAGCAAGGGGGTATAAAGTATTCATTATTGTCGGGGAATATTCGTTTGGTCGTGGAATATTCTTTCTGTCGGGGAATATTAAATGCGACAGTAGTGACCGTGTGTATTGGGCCCATGTGAAAGCGATTGGATGAAGAAAGCGACAAATATAAGTTGGTTAAAAATAACGGCGTAGTTATTCTGAATTAAGATTGTTGGAATACCGGTGGTTAAAAATACGATGTCTGGCGTGGTTGCCGCGATGGCTTACGGTATTGCACAATATTGTTGAATTATTGATCCTTACGTAAGAAGGCTTTACTCAATAATTTTCACGATGAATTCTTATTCAATATTTTATTTTATTGATTGATAATTCTTTGCGTTGATATTTTATATTATTGTTGTTCGATAATTGTCCTTGCGCATTATCTCCATTATCGGATCAATAATTCATATTATTTGAATAATATTATTAGATAGCATTATTGGCAATGTCTAGAAAGTTACATCGAGGAGAGGTTTGGTCACCTAATTGCGGCGATGATGAGGAGAAATCCTTATCTGAAAGCCCCCTCTTTCTGAGGAGCGGCTGGTTGTCATAATTGTGATTCTGTAATATTATTTGTGAATAATTAATTATTGATTCATATGATAAGGAAATATTTATTTTATGTGGATATAAATGATGGATTTATTTATGTGGTTATAAATGAAGAAATTATTGTTGAGGTGTTTTATCAGATTGGAGGTATTAAAAATCAAATCAGGGGTTTTGAGATATATTGCGGGGGTTATAATTTTTAATCCGACCGTTGGATTGTGGTAATTTTTGGGTATGTTATACATATATAAGTTGAGTATATGTCCACAAATTTTGAACCGTTAAAAATGAACGTATGATTTGTTATGAATTTTAAGAGGTAACTGATTCGGAAATTAGGTTTTGGTGGAAAATTCTAGAATTGAGTGGGCCCCACTCTTGGTTGTTGGGGAAGATGGCTGATTTTTGGTGGGTGGAATAGTAGCGGTAAAGCCATCGGAGTTCTGAGTCAATGCCTTGGCGGGCTAACATTTTCCTATAAATAGAGGGCTAAGTTAGAATTGAAAATCACACGAAACATAAGCTTTTCTCTTTTCTCTCTAGATTATTGAGTGTATTTTGTGAGTATTTAGATACTTGGTGAGTTGATATTCATCGGTGCAAGTTTCCTTCACGTCATCATATCAGATATCCGATCGGAAGTCTTTGCTTTCTTTTGAGGTGGATGTAAGGGATATTATTTTTTTCGTAATGATATTATTTCTTCAATATCATTATCTTTGAAATATTGGTTGGAAGTTTTTATCAAAATTGGAACTTTTTCATATCGGGGTTACTATTCACGAGTTCTTATTCACGAGTTCTTATTCACGAGTTCTATTCATGAGTTCTTATTCACGAGTTCTTATTCACGAGTTCTTATTAGTCTTATTCGTAAAAGCGTGAAGATGTTTTTTTTTGTGGAATTTCTATCTTTTGGTGTGGAGTTCTTATTAGCGTTCGGCCTTTATTCACGTATCTACGGACTATTCACGAATCTGACTTTATTCATTAGAAAAATGAAAATTTTTCTTTTTCGTCTAAAATATCTATTCTGGATACTAGCTTTGATTGTATCCATGTTTTGATCATTCTTGAATTTTACATCACTATGATTATTTTGAGGTATTTTTGGATGTATAGATTAGGAGTTATGGATTTTATGAGAAAAGACTATTTTAAAAGTAACTATTTATAACTCCTTGCGGTTAACTCCAAAATTGATGAAAGTTTTATTGAGAGTACATCTATATAATATCAGTGTACTCTGTGAATTTCGGAATTTTTGGATAAAAGTACAATTTATGATAAATGTTTAAATATTAAATTGGTTTTGGCCATATGAAAAATAGTAAATGAATTTTTAAAATTTGAGAGAAAAATATATGTTCAATATGGGACTATTTTATGCTAAATCCCGGAAAAGAAATATTTTTGGGCGATTTGGTATTTTTCATGAAAATGTTCTAGTTATGAGTAAATGAATTAAATATGTTATGTGAAGTAAGAAAATTAGAAAATATGATTTTATGGTTTGAGAATCATATATGAGGTATATCTGATTTTTGATGAGGGTTTTGGTTATTGGTGATGAAATTTTATGAGTTTGGCATTTTATGATGATTAAATGCATTAATTAGTAAAGTGTAAACAATTTAATTAAATTGTTTATAAGTTTAAGAAATGATTAAAATATTATTATAATATTAATAATATTAGATTATGAGATTTCTAAGTGATTTATAACATTTGGATTAAGGTGTTATAAATATGGATATGAATTATTGATGAATATCTTTGGCTTGTAATGCTGAAGATGACTTGTTGATGAATATCTTTCTTTTTGTAGTGCAAAGATGAATTATTGATGAATATCTTTGGCTTGTAATGCAAAGATGACTTGTTGATGAATATCTTTGCAGCACATAGTGCAAAGATGAATTATTGATGAATATCTTTGGCTTGTAATGTAAAGATGACTTGTTGATGAATATCTTTGCTTTGTAGTGCAAAGATGAATTATTGATGAATATCTTTTAATGGCTAATGCAAAGATGACTTGTTGATGAATATCTTTTGCTTTGTAGTGCAAAGATGAATTATTGATGAATATCTTTGGCAAAGATGAATTATTGATGAATATCTTTGGCGTAATACTTGTTGAATGCAAAGAGTGCGAAGATGAATTATTGATGAATATCTTTGCTTTGTCTTAAAGATGACATGTTGTTGAATATCTTTGCTTTGTAGTGCAAAAGATGAATTATTGATGAATATCTTTGGCTCGTAATGCAAAGATGACTGTTGTTGAATATCTTTAGCACTTTGTAGTGTAAAGATGGCTGTTGATGAATATCTTTGGCCGTGGTGCAAAGATGAATTTATTAGTATGATTATGAGCGAACTGTGATTTGGTATAACCATGATCTTTGATGTTTGGTAAAGACAAGTGATGAAAATTATCTTCGTCTTGGATGAGGAAAGGAATTTAGAACTACAATTACGATTATGAGTTATACACGTGATTGTGGGAAAGGAATTGTTGATTAATGTTACGAGGATAAAACATTGTTGGTGGATTTTTAACATGGAGAAGACAATAGACTTTATAGTCTATTTGACTCTTCTAATGGATCGCTTCATTCCATTTATAACTATGGTTGAAAAGTTTTATCATCTACCATATGTTCTAAATCGACGATTTATTCTTGATGAAGACTATTGATAATTTATTTATCTTTAGTCATAATATTCTTTCTTGAGCTAGTTGTGCTCACCCTTTTGTTTCACAATTCCTTTCGTGTAATAAAAAAGTGTATTTGGGTCGAAATGGGGATAGCGAGGAATAGAGTGGTGGTCTATAGATGTTGAGGGTGAGGTGAATTTAACTTGGAAGGTGTTTTGTCACTATCATACAAGATGTCTAATGATATACTGACCTCGTGTTATCATAAGACATGGTTGTGCTCATCCACTTGCCGAGTATATTTACAAGCACTACCTATATAATCTTGGTGTTTGTTTGGAGTATAATACCCAATTAGAGGCAGTGGAGATAATGATATGTCAAGAGAAGACTCACCATTGGGAAGAATATGATAGTAATCTTCTCGTTTTTCTTTGGGGTTTATTGGGTCAACGAGGATAATTACGTGGCTATATGATATCTACCATAACCTAAAAGCATGGCCTCCCATGTATGAAGGTTTCCTTGAGCACTTCCCAAAGATTCTAATTTCTAAAAGCAGTTTTTGACTATACCTTTATGTAAGGTGTCATTGTGACGTCTTCTGAGTTGGTATATATTTGTATCCAAACTCACATGATATATGTGTTGTTGTATTTTGCACAACAATTGTTGTAATAAAGTTGTAGTTGTTTTTCGTACCATATATTTGGCGACTCGAGAATGGGTTGGATGGAATGAACCTATTTTGGGGTTGTTACATCATGACTTGATATAAATGATGTGACAAAGTCCTCAAATTCTTTGTAATGCACAGATGATGGATAATTTTTGGTATGATTATGACCGGGGGTGATCTAAGTATAGTCATGACCATTGATAATTTGATGAAAATCCTTGACCGTGGTACAAGGATGATTAGATGTGGTGGTTTATTTATTGTCGAGTCTCGGCGATAAAAATTGATGAAAACCTTTTAAAACCTAAAAGATAGTAGATTTTATTCTCTACTTGACTCTTTTAATGGATTGCTTATTCAGCTGCAGCTTAAACCGGTTGTCTATTGTATTTTATCGGTTTAACAACATTGAAGGCTAATGATAATTTATTCGCATTATCTTAGTCATAATATTTCTTCTTGGGCTAGTTGAGCTCACCTTTCTTTCACCGTTTTCTTCGTGAAATGAGAACATAGTTGGGATTTAGTCTGGGAACGTAAGTAATGGTCCAGAGGATAAGATTAATAGTCCTCACTATTTCGTGAAATAGTGTGATAATAGTTGTAATGAGGACTCCTTTTGAGTTTGTATAATATCTAGTAGACAATATTTGTATTCAAACTCATAGTTTATGTCGTATTGTACACCTACGCTTATATTAAGTAAGTTGTATTTGAATTTATGTACCATGTAAGTGGCGACCCAAGATGGGTGACGTATACCTAATTTTGGGGGCGTCGCGGTTGGTATATCGAGCTTAGGATATGATCCCCAGCTAAGATGTGAGAATAGTACTAGGAGGGAGAGACGGGAATTCCTTCGCTAGTATGACCTACCTAAATTTATTTGGTATTTAATTGGTTTCACGAGTATAGGGATAATATGTGATACGTTAATTAACCCTTATTTTATGGCAAGATTTGAAAATGGCATCCGAGAATGTTGAGAATAGCAATGGAGCACACAGAGACCTGTTGATTCTCCACAGATCAATAATCGAACAATGTACAACAGGATGGCGATAATCCTCCCGTAAATAACAACACCGATCAATTGACTAACGACCAGACGTTTAAAAGTTTTTTAGAATTCACGCAACATCGTGAAAAAGCGACTCTGCTCAAAACGTAGGTGGAAACACGGAAAACTCTCGGCGGTCACCGCTAAACAATTCAAGGAGTTGGGACCAACGGAGTTTAAGGGAGAGCAAAACCACTACGGCGGAAGCATGGATAAAGCAGATTACCAAGATATTTGATGTCTTGGGATGCTCCGAGGAGCAAAAGGTTCCTTTTGCACGCTTTTGTATTGCGGAGAGGCAGACATGGTGGGAATCCAGAAACGACTCAACTGTTGTAGATCAAGATATCTTGGGAGAAGTTCCAGAGTCATTCAACGACAAATACTTTCCCGAAAGTATTCGCCACATGAAGGAGGTGGAGTTTATCAAGTTGGAACAAAACAATATGACCGTGTCGTGTCGCAATACGAGGCAAAATTTGCGGAGTTATCACGATTCGCCCCACTTGGTGGATAATGAAGAGAATGACGCGAATGTTTTTAAGAGGTTTGAAGCGGAGATACGTCAACATCTTATTTCTCATAAACCGTGTTTTTATTCAGATGTTGTAAATAGGGCTCGATTAGTGGAGCGCGATAACGAGTCAACGCAACTAAAAGAGAAAATCGGCAAAATTATAATACCGTACCGGTAGTAGTCATCAAGCGGTGACAACAAGCGTGGAGAAATCAATGGGCAGATATGGTAACCACTTCGGTGGTAATCGGGGCCAAAATAATAAGAATGGACATTTCAAGAAAAGGAGATTCAACAATGATGGAAAGACGTCAAGACCAAAGACCGTTTCAAAGGAAGAAGAACGACCACCCATTATATGCTTCAAATGCGAGGAGAGGACACATCATCGGATCGCGCTGCATGTCATCCAAAGCATGTTATAATTGTGGAAGAGAAGGTCACTTAGCTCGATTTTGTCGTTTCATCAAGACAAATTCAACTAGGATGGAGGCACCAAAGGTCATCCCGCATAAACCAAAGTTTGTAGTTTAAGAGAGAGCGTTTTTTTTCTCGTGACGAGGAACCCGAATAAAATTATCACGGGTAAGTTAATCGTAAGCTCTTGCGAAGTCTATACCGTGTTAGATACTAGTTCTACCCACTCTTTTATTTCACCTAGTTGCATTCAACGTTTGAATTTGACTCCGAAGAAGTTAAACTTTGACTTATTGGTTGAAACTTCGTTAGTAGGAGCCTTCGTTACCACTACTATTTTTTTAAATCTTGTTTAATTCAAATAAACATTTTCACGTTACCTGTCGATCTTATCTTTTTGAAAATATTTGTCTTTGATGTGATTTTCGGAGTCAATTGGTTAGCTACTCATCATGCTTTTCGTAAGGTTGTTAGCTTTTTATATTTATAACAACCTGTTATACTAATTCAAAGTAACCAAATCCTAAAGTTAATCATTGTCATTATATCAAGCCATAAGTAAAGAGCTCGAACCTTTCGTTGTTGACTTTCTTGTGTGGAATGCAATCAAGCCGGACTTTTTCAGAGGGCGACATCGTGAATGAAGATGGCAAGTTTATAGGTATCATTGTGAGGTGCTTATCTAGGTTAAGGGATAGAAGTCACAGTTGGTATCAATGTGACGATTATCCAAGTCTTGGATAAGAAATGTGATTTTGAATGATATTTCTATCATTAATAAATTTCTTGACGTATTCTTGAAGATTTCTAGCCTACCCTAGGCGTGAAATCGAATTTTGTATTGACCAAAGATCAAAAAACCCATTTCTTAAACCTCAAATATTTCTTCAACTAAAAGGATCTGCATTTACGTGGTTTATGATAAAAGTCATAATAAAAGCATTGGAATAATGAAAATCATGGGTATATGAAGTATTAGTAAGTTTTATGATGAGTTATGTTGGTTGGTATGTGAAAACATGAAAGTTTCTTAGAAATCACAATGAGTTGAAAATCAGATTTTGGTGAAAAACGTAACATGAAATTCAATTGACCATATCTCCTATTATATTTTGAATTTTTGAGTATGGTCAAGTTCTAGAGTTAGATCTATGAGTTACCTAACTAATCCAAGTGGAATTACTGGAAAAGGTGTTGTAGATTTTTGTGTGGACTGATTTTAGCAAATGAGGCCAAAGCTGTAAATTTCGAAAAAGCTACTGCCCAGAAACTTTAAGGGACTGTTTTGGCCACTTAAATTATGAGAAAAATTCTGGCCTTTTGGGACATGAAAGTATATGGTATAAAGTACCTCCTGTCCAAAAATGAGCTCATTCTGACTTAAAATGAGCAAGTTATGACTATTTCAATATTTAGGTTTTTTCGACGAAAAACGCTATAACCGGAGTTCTATAACTCCGATGACCATGAAATTTAAACTGGAAGCTCACGTTAACATGTGTAAGGTCCTGCCAAGATTTGGGAATTTTTGGAGTTAAACTTGAGGTAGCTAATTTCTTAAGGAATTAAGTGGAAATTGATTTTTAAAAAATAGTAAATGAATTTTAAAATTCGAGAAAAATATATTTTCATTATGAGACTATATTATGCTAAATCCCAGAAAAGAAATATTTTAGGGCTGATTTGGTATTTTTCATGAAAATAGTTTAATTACTGAACATATGAGTTAAATATGTTATGTGAAGTAACAAAGTTGAAAATAGGATTTTATGGCTAGAGAATCCTATATAGAGTATATGCATATTTTTGATGAGGATTTGATAATTGGTGATGATATCTTATGAGTATGGCATTTTGAATGATTAAATGCATTATATGGTAAAAGCGTAAACAATCGAGATAAATTGTTTATAAATTTAAAAAGTGATTAAAATATTGTTATAATATTAATGATATTAGATTATGAGATTATTAAGTGATTGATAACATGGGGATATTCTTGAATTCGGATAAATTATATTATAAATGTTTAATATTTATCCTTTATCTCATTTGATTGATTCTCAGAAGACCTGAAAATTTTTTTAAATAAAAGGAATTTCCTTTATTTATTATTTTGAAATAGTAAGGGTTGATTTGATTAATGTGGATAGTTAAGGGTTAAATACGCAAATATTTCAAAATAAGCAAGTGGTTATAAAATATTCATTTTGTTTGGGAATATTCGTTTGGTCGTGGAATATTAAATCGCTTGGGAATATATTAAATGCGACGGTAATGACCATGTGTGGGCCCCATGTGAAAGCGATTGGATGAAGAAAACGACAAATATAAGTTGGTTAAAAATAATTGGCGAAGTTATTACTGTTAAGATCATTGGAATACCCGGTGGTTAAAATACAAGAATACGCTGGCGTCAGTTAAAGAAGACACCGGGTGTTATGTAATTGTTGAATTATTGATCCTTACGTAAGAAGGCACTACTCAATAATTTTCACATGAAGTTATTGTTCAATATTTTATTTTATTGATTCAATAATTTTGCGTTGATATTTTATAAAATTGTTGTTCAATAATTGTCATCGCACATTATCTCCATTATCGGATCAATAATTCATATTATTTGAATAATATTATTATATAGCATTATTGGCAATGTCTAGAAAGTTACATCAAGGAGAGGTTTGGTCACCTAATCAAGGCGCCAAGATGAGGAGAAATCCTTATCTGAAAGCCCCCTCTTTCCGGAACTACCGGGTCATTATAATTGTGATTCGTAATATTATTTGTGAATAATTAATTATTGATTCATATGATAAAGAAATATTTATTTTATGTGGATATAAATGATGGATTTATTTATGTGGTTATAAATGAAGAAATTATTGTTGAGGTGTTTTATCAAGATTTTACCAGTATTGGAGGTATTAAAAATTAAATCGGGGTTTTGAGATATATTAAGGGATTATATATTTTTAATCCGACCGTTGGATTGTGGTAATTTTGGGTATGTTATACATACATATAAGTTGAGTATATGTCCACAAATTTTGAACCGTTAAAAATGCACTAATGATTTGTTGTGAATTTTAAGAGGTGTCGGATTCGAAAATTAGGTTTATAATTGATTTTGGTGGAAAATTCTAGAATTGAGTGGGCCCCACTTGTGGTTGGTGAAGAAATGTGCTGAATTTTATTTCAAATGTGGTGGGTGGCAATAGTAGCAGTGTAAAGCCATCGGTGTAGCAAGTCAAGTCTCGCTTTATGGCTAACATTTTCCTATAAATAGAAGGCTAAGTTAGAATTGAAAATCACACCGTAAACAAAGTTTTCTCTTCTCTCTCTATATTATCGAGCGTATTTTGTGAGTATTTAGATACTTTGAGAGTTCTTTGATCAAGACAAGTTTCATTCAAAGATCACTTCCGACCTTTCTTCCGAAGTAATCGATTCTTTGAGGTAAGGGATATTATTTTTTTCGTAATGATATTATTTCTTCAATATCATTATCTTTGAAATGTTGATCTGAAGTTTTATCAAATTTGGAACTTTTTCATGTCCGGGGTTACTATTCATGAGTTACTATTCACGAGTTACTATTCATGAGTTACTATTCACGAGTTACTATTTAGTTCTATTCACGTAAGCGTGAAAATGTTTTTTTTGTGGAATTTCTATCTTTTGGTGTTGAGTTACTATTCACGTATCTGACACTTTATTCACGATATCTGAGACTATTCACGATATATGAGACTATTCATCTAAAAATAAAATTTTTCTTTTCGTCCAAAATATCTATTCGGATACTAGCTTTGATTGTATCCATGTTTTGATCATTCTTGAATTTTACACCACTATGATTATTTTTGAGGTATTGTTGGACATGGATAAAACAAAGTACTAATCCTTAATCCTTAATCCTTGTCATTTTGTTTCATTGGATTCGATTTCTTTAAAAATATATTTTCATCATCCTCGCCTTAAATGATGATATTATTGAATATCTGGCCCTCAGTAGTGCAAAGATGAATGATTTTTGAAGAATATCTTTGGCCCGTAGTGCAAAGATGAACAGTGTTTAAATGAATATTAATTAATCGATGAATATCTTTGGCTCGTAGTGCAAAAAGATGAACAGTGTTGAGATGAACATGACCGATCGATGAATATCTTTGGCTCAGTAGTGCAAAGATGAATGTTTGATTTGAGATAAATATTGATTGATGTTACTGGGGATAAAATTTTGATGATGGATCGTTAAATTCATAGATTATAGTAGATTTCATTCTCTACGTAACTCTTCTATGAATTATTATTTCATTGCGAATATTGATCCGAAACTTGTTGTCTATTCAGATTCTATCAGATTTTTCCGTTGAAGACTAACGATAATTTGTTGTATATTATCTTAGTCATAATATTCTTTCTTGAGCTAGTTGAGCTCACCCTTTTCCTTTTGTTCCATTCTTCTCGGGAGGCGAGAATATAGCGAGTACGAGTCTGGGGTATGGAATGAAGGTTTTAGAAAGGATTGTTTAGTAGTCCTCACCATTTTTGTAAAATAATGTATCAATAAATGTGATGAGGATTTATTTGAGTATAAATATTGTCAGTAAGATAATATTTGTATTTAAACTCACGCGTTTCTTGTTGTAATAATAAAGTTGTAGTTGTTTACGCACCATGTATTGACAACTCGAGAATGGGTGATGTATACCTATTTTGGGGCGCCACGGTTGGTATCGAGCTTAGCTAGGATATGATCTCCTCGCGGAGATCGGGAATGTAACTAGGAGGGGAGAGACGAGTAAATCCTTCGCTAGTGTGTCCTACCTAAGCTTATTTGTTAGTCGGGTCATATATATAGGATATTATGTGATATATTGATTTCCTTAATTAACCCTTGTTTTATGACAAGATTTGAGAATGTCGATCGAGAATATTAACAATGGAGTAAATGAGGAGACCGTGGAGATGCTGTATTTACCAACGAGGAGAACGTGCAACAGTCAGTGGCAATGTTCCTCCTGTGAACAACACCATGGAGCGAGATGATGAACGAGGGATGTTTAGAAGTTTTTTTTGCAGCTCATGCAAAATCGCACGAGGAGACTCGTGTTCAAAATACAGGAGGAAATGATAGCAATTCACGGGTTGTCACAAACAAGCGATTCAAAGAGTTGGGACCAACAGAATTTAAGGAAAGCGAGATCCGATCATGGCGGAAACATGGGTCAAACAAATTACCAAGATATTCGATGTTTTGGGATGCACGGAGGAACAGAAGGTTCCATTCGCCACCTTTATGTTCCGGCGGCGGAGGCAGACATGGTGGGAGATCTGTGAAGCGCACTCCATCCAGCCCTTTTCGGCATGTCTTGGGAAGCGTTTGAGAGACTATTTAATGACAAATACTTTCACGAAAGTGTTCGCTATATGAAGGAAGTGGAGTTCATCGATTGAACAAAAACAACATGGCGGTGTCTCAAAGACGAGGCAAAGTTTTTAGAGTTATCCGTGTTTGCACCTCATTTGGTGGAGGATGAGGAAGCGATTACGGCGCGGATGTTTCTTAGAGGTTTGAAACCCAGATACGCCAAGATATCTCATTTCTCATAAACTTTCTCTTTATTCAGATGTTGTAAGCAGGGCTCAATTATTAGAAGCGAGATAACGAAAGTACGGTCAATCTGAGGGACCATAACCGAGGATCGCATCAGAGATAGCAATCAACGGAATAATGATAACTGCGGAGAAAGAAACAGACGGATGTAAATGGTAACCACGGTGGTAATCATGGCCATGAAAATGAAGAAGCGAAGTTAGGAGGAGATTTAAAAGAGGAGATTTAACAACGACTATGTGAAGACGACACAGTCTTGCAGAAGAACCTGGTTCTAAGGAGGAGATCGACCACCGGCCATATGCTACAAATGCGGAAAAGAGGGACATATCGGTCAAACCGCCCAACAACAGATTCAAGGTATGCTATAGTTGTGGAAAGGAAGGACATATCGCTTTCGAGATCAGACGCAGAGCGAAACCTAGTTCAATGGGGACGGTGACTCAAAAGATCGTCCCGTAAAAGTCAAAGTCAACGATTCCGGAAGAAGCGTTTGTTGTGGATTGGTCATAATGCGAGAACCCAAACGAGGTGATCACGGGTAAGCTATTTATAAATTCTTGTGAAGTTTATACCTTACTTGATAACCGGTGCTACCCATTCATTTATCTCTCCTGCATGTGCTCAACGTTTAAACTTGACTCGGGAGAAATTAGACTTTGACCTATCTGTGGAAACTCCGTTAGGAGAAACTTTCATCACATCCATTGTTTATAAATCTTGTTTGATTCAAGTTGGCACCATCACCTTACCGTTGACCTTATCTCTTTAAAGATACTTGCTTTTGATGTGATTTTAGGGATTGATTGGTTAACTACTCATCATGCCAAAATTGATTGTTTTCGTAAGGTTGTTAGTTTTCATATTCCTAACCAACCCTTCATTTATTTAATTCAAGCAACTAAACCATTAAAATCAATCACTATCATATCTAATCATAAAGCTATTCGCTTATTGAAAAGCGGATGTCAAGCTTTCTTAGCCCATGTTATGGATTTGAATAAAGACACGCCAAATTTGAATAATATTCCTGTTGTTATTGACTTTTCCGACGATTTCGAAGAACTTCCCTTGTCTACCCCGTAACGTGAAGTTGAATTCTTTATTGATCTTGAACCCGGATACAAAGCCCATTTCTAAAACCCCATATCGAATGGCTCCTATTGAACTTCAGGAGTTAAAGGTCCAACTACTGTGAATTGTTGGACATCGGTTTCATTAAATCCAAGACGCTCTCCTCGGGGTGTGCTCTGTTTTATTTGTAAAAAAGAAAGACGGGAGTATCGACTTTGTATTGAATATCGGGAATTGAACCATGTCACCATCAAGAATAGGTATCCTCTACCTCGTATTGATGACTTGTTTGACCGATTGCAAGGGGGCACAATTCTTTTCAAAAATCGATCTTCGATTCGGATATCATCGGTGAAAATTAGAATCGAGGATATTCCAAAGACCGCCTTCGTAACTCCTCAGTATGGGCATTATGAATTCTTAGTCATGTCTTTCGGACTAACTAATGCTCTGCTGCTTTCATGGATATGATGAACCGAGTATTCAAGGAATATTTGGATCGATTTGTTGTTGTCTTTATTGATGACATCCTTATATATTCCAAAAGTCGTGAAGATCATGAGCACCATTTGAAGTTCGGTACTCCAAAGGCTTCGTGAAAACCAACTATATGCCAAATTGAAGAAATGCGAGTTACGGCGAGGAAGTAGCATTACTTGGGCATGTGGTGTCAAAACATGGAGTATCTGTTGATCCCACAAGATTGAAGCAATACAAAGTGGGAGCAACCAAGTTTGGTGGATTGAAGACGTAGCTTTTTGGGCTTATTTGGTTATTATCGGAGATTCGTGGAAGGTTTTCTCTAATCGCTACTCCATAACTCAAACTAACTCGGAAGGATACAAAATTCGTTTGGAATGAAGAATGCGAGAAGAGTTTCCAAGAGCTTAAGAGGAGACTTATTTCTAAGACTGTTTCAACAATACCATCCGGTTCGGATGGATTTGTTATCTCAAATGATGCTTCGTGCAAAGGGTTAGGATGTGTTCTCATGCAACGTGGGAAAGTCATAGCCTATGCCTCGCGACAACTTAAAGAGTATGAGAGGAATTATCCTACTCATGATCTAGAGTCAGCAGATCGCTTTCAGCGCTTAAAGATATGGAGGCACTATCTATATGGGGAGAAAGTGGAGATATATTCGGATCATAAAAGCCTTAAATATTTCTTCACTCAAAAGAACTCAACATGCGGCAAATGACGCTGGCTCGAGCTATTGAAAGACTACGACCACACTATTCAATACCACCTGGTAAAAGCGAACGTGGTAGCCGACGCATTGAGTAGAAGATCATATGCGGAACGAGTGCGATGATGTCAAGTATCGCGACAGAGCCAACTTTAATAGAAAAAGTTAAGGTTGCTTCAAGCCACCCATCGGCCGGGGCGATGCGTATATGAAGAAGAAAGTACAAGAAGGAGCTATTCCTAAAGCGAGAATTGATGAAGAAGGAATACTTGAGTCCACTCTAGACTTTGTGTTCTAACGACTCGATTTGAAGTACAAGATTATGATGGAGGCACACAATACACCATTTGCAATCCATCCTCGGAAGTACTAAAATGTATCGTGATCTTGACATACATTTTGGTGGAATAATAAAGAGAGAGATTGCAAAGTTTATCTCGATGTGTTTAACTTGCTAACGTGTAAAGGCGGAGCATCTAGTACCTAAGGGTCCATTGCAACCACTTGAGATTAGGAATGGAAGTGGGAACACATTACCATGGATTTCATTACGGGTCTTCCTACGGTTTCTCAAGGCATCAATGCTATTTGGGTTATTATTGATAGATTAACCAAGTCTCCGCTCATTTCTTGCCGACACGGAGACTTATTCACTTGAACGTCTTGCTAGTATATGACGTAAATGAGATTGTGAGGTCGCATGGCATGCCTGTATCCATAGTTTGGATCGTGACCCAAGATTCACTTCAAGATTTTGGGTTAGCTTGCAAAAAGCTATGGAGCACGGATTTGCGATTTAGTTAGGCATACCATCCCCAAACAGACAGACGGACAATCGAGAGAGGACTATTCAAACTCTTGAAGAATTATTAAGACTCGTGTCCTGACTTCAAAGGTAGTTGGGATAAGTATTTACCATGGTGGAATTCTCCTACAACAACAAAGGTTATCGTGCAAGTATAGGTGTGGCTCCATTCAAGCATTATATGGACGAAAATGTCGTTCTCCAATATGTTGGGATGAGGTGGGTGAAGCAACATTGTTGGGACCCGAAAGTTAATACGTATGACTCACCGAAAAGATCCAAATGATTCGATAACGTATACAAACGGCTCAAGATCGACAAAAGAGTTATGCGGATCTTCATCGAAAGGACGTGGAATTTAATGTAGGGGATCATGTATTGTTGCGAGTTGCTCCATGGAAGGAGTTACAAGATTTGGGAAGAGAGGAAAGCTCAATCCACGATTTATTGGTCCATTTCAAATTCTCGACCGAGTAGGAAATGTAGCCTATAGACTTGCATTACCTCCAAGTATGTCTCGTGTTCATAATGTGTTTCATATATCCGTACTTCAGTAAATATGTGAAAGACCGAACCACGTTATAGAGTTAGAACCGGACGAGATAGCCAAGACTTAACGTATGAGGAGGTACTGTCAAGATTTTAGATAGGAAGGAGCATGTCCTACTGCAAGAAAAGGTCATACCACAAGTTAAAGTTTTGTGGAGGAATCATGCTATAGAGGAAATGACCGAATTGAAAGCGGAAATGAAAGCGAGGTATCCTCACCTTTTGAAAACACCAGTACGTACGTCAATTTCGAGGACGAAATTTCATAAGGAGGGAGGTTGTAAGACCCAAATTTTTTTAAATAAAAAGGAATTTCCTTTATTTATTATTTTGAAATAGTAAGGTTGATTTGATTAATGTGGATAGTTAAGGGTTAAATACGCAAATATTTCAAAATAAGCAAGTGGTTATAAAATATTCATTTTTGTTGGGAATATTCGTTTGGTCGTGGAATATTCGATATCGTTGGGAATATAAATGACGTTGGCAAAACCGTAATGTGGCCCCATAACGGAAAGCGATTGGATGAAGAAAACGACAAATATAAGTTGGTTAAAAATAATTGGCGTAGTTATTTACCAATTAAGATCATTGGAATACGGTTGGTTAAAATACGAATACGCTGGCGTGGACAGAAAGAAGACATTACGGTGTTGCATGTAATTGTTGAATTATTGATCCTTACGTAAGAAGGCACTACTCAATAATTTTCACAGTGAGTTACCGCTCAATATTTTATTTTATTGATTCAATAATTCTTTGCGTTGATATTTTATAAAATTGTTGTTCAATAATTGTCATGCGACATTATCTCCATTATCGATCAATAATTCATATTATTTGAATAATATTATTAGATAGCATTATTGGCAATGTCTAGAAAGTTTACAAGGAGAGGTTTGGTCACCTAATAATTGCGCGCCAAGAAGTGAGAAATCCTTATCGGAAAGCCCCTCTTTCCAGGAACTACTGGTTGTCATAATTGTGATTTCGTAATATTATTTGTGAATAATTAATTATTGATTCATATGATAAAGAAATATTTATTTTATGTGGATATAAATGATGGATTTATTTATGTGGTTATAAATGAAGAAATTATTGTTGAGGTGTTTTATCAAGATTTTACCGATTGGAGGTATTAAAAAATTAAATCGTGGTTTTGAGATATATCATGGGATTATAATTTTTAATCCACCGTTGGATTGTGGTAATTTTTGGGTATGTTATACATACATAAGTTGAGTATATGTCCACAAATTTTGAACCGTTAAAATGCACGAATGATTTGTTGTGAATTTTAAGAGGTGTCGGATTCAAAATTAGGTTTATAATTGATTTTGGTGGAAAATTCTAGAATTGAGTGGGCCCCACTTGTGGTTGGTGAAGAAATGTGCTGAATTTTATTTCAAATGTGGTGGGTGGCAATAGTAGTAGTAAAGCCATCGTGTAGCAAGCAGTCAAGTCCTGCTTACGGCTAACATTTTCCTATAAATAGAGGGCTAAGTTAGAATTGAAAATCACACCGTAAACAAAGTTTTTCTCTCTCTCTCTCTATATTATTAGCGTATTTTGTGAGTATTTAGATACTTTGAGAGTTCTTGATCAAGACAAG
The DNA here is from genome assembly GCA_020205615.1 of Panax quinquefolius. Classification (NCBI taxonomy): domain Eukaryota; kingdom Viridiplantae; phylum Streptophyta; class Magnoliopsida; order Apiales; family Araliaceae; genus Panax; species Panax quinquefolius. Next base: position 19,403,032 of record CM035171.1, read on the forward strand.
TTTCATTCAAAGATCACTTCCGACCTTCCTTCTTCAAGTATCTCGATTCTTTGAGGTAAGGGATATTATTTTTTCGTAATGATATTATTTCTTCAATATCATTATCTTTGAAATGTTGATCTGAAGTTTTTATCAAATTTGGAACTTTTTCATGTCGGGGTTACTATTCATGAGTTACTATTCACGAAGTTACTATTCATGAGTTACTTATTCACGAGTTACTATTCATTTAGTACTATTCATGTAAAGCGTGAAAATGTTTTTTTGTGGAATTTCTATCTTTTGGTGTCTGGAGTTACTATTCACGATACTCTGACTATTCACGATACTCAAGACTATTCACGATATCGTGCACTATTCATCGAAAAATAAAATTTCTTCTTTTCGTCTAAAATATCTATTCGGATACTAGCTTTGATTGTATCCATGTTTTGATCATTCTTGAATTTTACACCACTATGATTATTTTTGAGGTATTGTTGGACATGGATAAAACAAAGTACTTAATCCTTAATCCTTAATCCTTGTCATTTTGTTTCTTTGGATTCGTTCTTTAAAAAAATATTTTCATCATCCTCGGTCTTAAATGATGATATTATTGAATATCTTTGGCCAGTAGTGCAAAGATGAATGATTTCTGAAGAATATCTTTGGCTTTTCAGAAGGTGCAAGATGAGCAGTGTTTAAATGAACATGATTAATCGATGAATATCTTTGGCCTGTAGTAAAAGATGAGCAGCAGTGTTGAGATGAACATGACCGATCGATGAATATCTTTGGCTCAGAAGTGCAAAAGATGAATGTTTGATTTGAGATAAATATTGATTGATGTTACAGGATAAAATTTTGATGATGGATCGTTAAATTCATAGATTATAGTAGATTTCATTCTCTACGTAACTCTTCTATGAATTATTATTTTCATCGCGAATATTGATCCGAAACTTGTTGTCTATCAGATTCTATCGATTTTTCCTGTTGAAGACTAACGATAATTTGTTGTATATTATCTTAGTCATAATATTCTTTCTTGAGCTAGTTGAGCTCACCCTTTTCCTTTTGTTCCATTCTTCTCGTGGAGGCGAGAATATAGCGAAGACGTAGCTGGGGGTATGGAATGAAGGTTTTAGAAAGGATTGTTTAGTAGTCCTCACCATTTTTGTAAAATAATGTATCAATAAATGTGATGAGGATTTATTTGAGTATAAATATTGTCTACAGAAGATAATATTTGTATTTAAACTCACAGCTTTTCTTGTTGTAATAATAAAGTTGTAGTTGTTTCGCATCATGTATTGACAACTCGAATGGGTGATGTATACCTATTTTGGGGCGCCATGATTCTTTATATCATTATCCTCATGTTTATATTATGTTGAAAGTCATCACATGGCTTCAGAAGTGCATAGATGGACTTGGTATGATTATGACCACGGATTATTGTATAATAAGATAATCATAACCGTAAATGAATACACAATTATCTTTGTCAGTAGTATGCATGGATAATTTGTGGTCGTGATACTAATAAATATCCTTGGCTCCGTAGTGCGGGGATGATTCGATGATGTGGATTAATTATGAAGTGAGTCTCAAAGAATGAAATATTAATTCATGGATGTGTTCAAAGTCATCCGTGGCTTACGTGCATAGATGGACTTGGTATGATTATGACTGAGGATTGTTCTTGGTATAATCATAATCAGAATTGAAAAACACAATTATCTTTGGTAGTAGTGCATGGATAATTTGTGGTCGTGATACTAATGAATATCCTTGGCCTGTAGTGCGAGGATGATTCGATGATGTGGATTAATTATTGAAATTTGAGTCTCAAAGAATGAAATATTAATTCATGGATGCGCTCAAAGTCATCTGCTGGCTTACGTGCATAGATGGACTTGGTATGATTATGACCGAGGATTGTTCGGTATAATCATAATCAGTAATTGAAAACACGAATATCCTTAGCCAAGAGAAGTGCATGGATAATTCGTGGTCGTGATACTTATTAAAGTCGAGTCTCAAAGATTATTGGTTTTACATCTTTGGCCTGTAGTGCAAAGATGAATTGTTAATAAATATCTTTGGCCTGTAGTGCAAAGATGAATTGTTAATGAATATCTTTGGCCGGATTGCAAAAATGAATTTAATGTTTTAAACGATAAAGGTATTCAAGGTATCCTCATCTCTTTATCATATCAGTCATGCCCTAATTTCGAGGGCTTAAATTCCATAAGGAGGGGAGATTGTGAGACCCCAGATTTTATCAATAAAGATTTAAATTTTGTTGAAATAATTTTTTTTAATATTATGGTGTGAATTTGAGATAATATTATAGTTGTGGGTAGTATTTATAAATTTTGCAAAGTATGCAAGTAGTTATATTATATTCGATTGGTCGGGGAATATTCGGTTTAGCAGGGAATATTCGTAGACAACTCAATCATTGGTGGACCCCATAATGTAATTATTGTCGGATCGAGAAACGCACAAAAATATTTTATTGAAATAACTATGAAGTTTTACAGTGATTCTTGTTGAACTACTTTCACTTTAGTAAAAGTACGAAGAATACGTGTGGTTGCATAGAAGACACCTGTATTGATTATCGATGCTTATGTGAGAAGTCACTCGGTTTGATTCCATTATCACGATTAATAATATGAATTATTATAGCGATAATGACGTTTTGTTTTATTCATATTATTAACGTAATAAAACGAAACATCTTTTATATAAAATAGAATACTTTATTAAAGTTATTCTATAAATGTAATATATTATATTTTATTATGCATAGTGTTTCATATAGTGTTTTGCACAGTATTGCATAGTATTTGCATAGTAAAATGTTTTTATATAAATAGAATATATTATATTTTATTTAAAAGATTTTTCTTTAAATATGGACCGTCGATTAAAGTAAATCAATCGGACCGTTCATGGATTAAATTCTTACGCATTCCATTTTCCTATAAATGAAAGCTCATTCCTTCATTATTTTCTTACTTAATTCATTGAAACTCTAGAGAGAAATTATAGAGAGAAGTTTATAGAGAGAAAGTTATAGAAAGAAGAAAGTAGTATTCTCGCTACTTCACTACTTCTATATTAGGTTTTTTCTTGTGTAAGGGGTGTTATTCTTTCTTCTTGAAGAGAACTTCATTATTCCATTCACTATTATTCATTGAATAACCGTAAAAGTGGCATACCCTATACATAACACGTGATGTCTGTGGCAGATACCCTATACTTGGTGAAATCCTTATGTTATTCCATTGCTTATTATTACATTGAATAACTCGTATATGATTTACCCTATACTTGGTGACATTCTTCTATTATTACATTGGAACATCCTCGCTCAGTGTGTTTTTAACAGGACACGGTTAAAATCTTTTATTATTCTGTTGGAACATCCACATGCATGTGTTTTACACCGACCTGGTTCCGCCTTTTATTATTCTCGTTGGAATATCCTATCTCGTGTGTTTTACACCGGATCCGGTTCCATCTTTTTATTATTCTGGTTGAACATCCTCGCTTGTGAATTTCACCGACCGTTCCGTTATTATTATTATGTTGAATAACCGTCTATGCTAAGCAACCGCATGCATGGTGATTTCTTTTGTTATTCCATTCTTTATTATACCCGGTTGGTTAAAACTTTGACTTCTATACTCCATGAAATTAGTAGAATATCCTCGATATTTGCGTTTCATCCAAAGATCTTTTCATGGAAATATTCTTCCGATCATTCTTGAATTTTACTCTCACGTAAACAAAGATCATGTTGACAATTTGGGACGTTAATAATTCATGGATTAAATAATTCTTGAACTTGTTTTATTGAATTATTATGTCATTGTCATCATCCTCATGTTATATTATGTTATCTTTCGCTTACGTGCATAGATGAACTTAGTATGATTATGACCGAGGATCATTCGGTATAATCATGACTTGATATAAATGATGTGACAAAGTCCTCGGTTCGTAATGCGTGATGATGGATAATTTTTGGTATGATTATGACGAGGGGTGATTAAGATAGTCATGACCATTGATAATTTGATGAAAATCCTTGACCGTGGTATGGGATGATTAGATGTGGTGGTTTATTTATTGTCGAGTCTCGGCGATAAAAATTGATGAAAACCTTTTAAAACCTAAAAGATAGTAGACTTTATTCTCTACTTGACTCTTTTAATGGATTGCTTATTCACCGCAGCTTAACCGGGTTGTCTATTGTATTTTATCGCTTAACATCTTTGTTGAAGGCTAATGATAATTTATTCTCGCATTATCTTAGTCATAATATTTCTTCTTTGGGCTAGTTGAGCTCACCCTTTCTTTTCACATTCTCTTCGTGAAATGAGAACATAGTTGGGATTTAGTCTGGGAACGTAAGTAATGGTCCGGAGGATAGCATTAATAGTCCTCACTATTCGTGAAATAGTGTGATAATAGTTGTAATGAGGACTCCTTTTGAGTTTGTATAATATCTAGTAGACAATATTTGTATTCAAACTCATAGTTTATGTCGATTGTATACTTACGAGTTATATTAGTAAGTTGTATTTGAATTTATGTACCATGTAAGTGGCGACCCAAGATGGGTGACGTATACCTAATTTTGGGGGCGTCACAAGACCCGATAATGAACCTCTCTGTCCCAGTCCAATTCCATGCAGTTCCGTAAGGCTTTGAGTATGGTGTAAATTGTTAAATAATTTAAAGCTCCATATAACCCTTCATGGACCCCACCTGAAACAACTTAGGTCGAATTTCGAGTCTAAAATAATTTTTGAGTCAAATCCCATGTCCGACTCGAATCAATTCATCCAAATAAGGCCTTAAATCACTAGCCCAATAGAATCTTATTGGGTCATCTTAGCTCACCACATGTTCACCAAAAAAAAATAACTTGGGTCGAATTCCGAGTCCGAAATAAATTTCGAGTCAAATCTCAAGTCCAAATCGAATCAATTCATCCAAATAAGGCCTTAAATCACTGGCCCTATAGAATTTTCTTGTGTCATCTTAGTTCACCACATGCTCACCCAAAAGGTAATGACTAAGGTACTATTGGTACTAACTTCAATTTCTTATATATAGACAAAAAAATTTTGCCTCTAACCATTGTGGGATAATATCGAAAAGCCACATCCCTCTCTCCATTGTGGGATAATACCATCAGCCTTCGTGTCCCTACCTCCGACAACCCAATATATCGGATGACCCAACCTGAGCTTTCGAGAGTCGGCTCTGATACCATATAAAACAACTCTAGGGTCGAATCCCGAGTCCGAAAAAATCTCGAGTCAAATTCCAAATCCGAATTGAATCAAATCCATCCAAATAAGGCCTTAAATTACTGACCCAATAGTATCTTCTTGTATCATGTTAGCCCACCACGGGCTTACCTAAAATGTCATGACTGAATATACTATTGGTAGTATCTTAATTTCTTATATATACAGACAAATCTTTATCATATCTTTCGATGTGGGACTGGGCCATTACACCACCTCTATAATTGATTAAATAAGTGATATTTTTACGAGTGGTTTGATGGTACTTTCACGGGTGTTATTGATGTAGGATAAGGTGAGAAAAAGAAATAAATATACTTATGTTCGCACACAATAGCACACGACTTTAATCTCAAATTAATTCATTCAATAATCTATCTAATAATGAAATATTATAATGTTTAAATACAAACTCAATACTTAAGTACTAAGTAAATGCCTAATTTAAAAAGGAAACAATCTCTTAATTATAATTTACTACTATAATTAAAACTCTCTTAATTAAATTTTACTACCATAATTAAACTCTCTTAATTAAAATCTAATACTATAATTAAAATTTATAAAATATCCTACTAAAATAATTACATTAACAATTCAATATTTATTTTTAAATAACAATACAAAATTTAATAAATTTCTTGAGTTTCTTCTTTTGCATCGCATCATTCTCCTTGCCTTTGAAAAATAATTGTCCTCGAGTTTTGAAATATCGAATAATAATAAACTACAGTCCGAGAGATGCCTTTTAACAAGACATGCTCATTCGATATCTCGTGAACACAAATTTTGAGAATAGCATTGATACAAGTAAGAAACTAGATGCCGCTTGGACTTGAATACAAAATTTGACATAAGAAAACCAATTTTTTCTACCTCAATTGTGTCTTTCTTTTTGTATTCAACTTCTTGGTCAACATGGCTCACCTCTTGCATTGCATTTCCTTTAATGCAAACCACATTTGAATCTTTAATTAATTAATACATTCTAAACTTCAGCCATTTTAAGATCCTTATGAGTCTAAACATGTTGAAATTCTTATTCTTGAAGAGTCTCACTGATTCCTTGTATTTTATTTGTAGAATCTAGCGTCAGAACTTTGACATTTATGTTGATTCCTTGACCATGTATTGGAATTGCGGCGATAGATTTTGAGGTATTTGTTTGATGTACTATAAGTGTTGCAATGGATTCTTCTATTCTTTTAAGAGAGTCCACCAAATTATAAGTTACCATAATTGGAAAAAATAATAATAATACACTTTTTTTTTGGTGTGGGTTCTCTAGGGTTTTCTGCAGAGGGGGGGTTCTCTAAGGTTTAAGTGCAGAAAGTATAAAGAATTAGGGGGTGAATTGAAACTAATTAAACTTCAGGAGTTAAATTGAAAATTTCAGAAACTTTGAGTGCTAAATTGAAATTTTCAGAAACATTGGGGTACCAAAATGTAATTGGTGCATATAGCAACATTGAAAATTCTCTGCTGTTGTACTTCTTCCTCAATCTGAAAGGAAGTTATATTTTGAAGGCTTCTTTTTTAAGGTTATATACATCATTTACCTTTTCCTGTTCAAACTGATCAGTTTCAGATATCTTAGCAAATGGAATTTTTCTTCTCTTCTTCAAAAATAGAGATGTACATTTTTTTTTAAAAGTACAAGAGAAAAAGTACAAAGGGTAAAGATCCCAAAATCAAATAAAATGTACAAGGAGTTTTGCCGTTGGTATTTCTATTTACACCCTCACTTGGTTTGGGTTTTTATTTTTGTGTTGATAGAGCCCGTCCAGTGCATCCTTTTTGTAACAAATTCTCACAGTTCTTTTTTTAATTTATTTATAAGAAACAAACTTTTAGAGCTCCTCAATGCATAATATACTAGTATAAATTATATTGTTTTAATATACAAGGGAATAATCAGTACATCCACTGTAGCATAGAGAAATTATAAAGCACATAAGTCGGGTTAAATCAAATGAGATGTTCATGCCATTCTGTTTCCACAATAAGCTGGGTGGGGGATTGACAAAGAAAATGGCCCCCAAAAGGCAAACAACTTTACACAAGCTAGTAGATGTCATCTTGGGGCCAATATTTGACCATAAGGAGACAACTCAAGCACAACAACAGCAGCAAGAAGAAAGGATCATCATATACATGAACCTGATCTCTGGTTGAAATCTTTGACTACATGTCTTCATACAAGATCCACTTTTGCAGCATTCTATGAGCAACAACTGCCACTAGGTGTCTGGTATTCTGGTTTCTGTTTTAGGATATTTCTCTTCGCTGCAGTAGACCCTTCTTCCAAAAGACTTGGAACCTCCATTATCTGCATAGAACCAGGAGGTGCTTAAAAAAATGGGAATACAAACTCTCTCCAACCCTGAGGCACGTGCCTATTGTCCAAATTTTGATCAATTTGAGATATGCTTGTGATTTATCTTATAAGAATTCAACTTGTGCTTTTTCCAATTGATCCACAGCCCATCATGTTTTGCAAACTACTTTGGAGAATGACAAATTATTATACATCATTAGTAGTTTGTTTGAACTGCATTAATCCAAGAATACTTTGTGATTCAACTATGACATGCTCTGATATTATAATCAGCCAGAAAGAAAACTTTTTAGATCTTTATTCCAATGCAAAAGGTTATTTACCTACTCTGCACTGATATATATTGCAGATGCCACAAGACCCATGTATAAAGCATAATATATTCTTCTTTACCTTTAGCGCGAGCTCTTCAAAGCACTGGTCCACATTTTCTCGAGTTTTGGCACTACATTCAAGAAATAAGCATCCATGCTCTTTCGCCAAAGTAATCCCTTCTTCCCTACTTACAACCCTTTCTGACTCCTGAAAATGTATGTGGAATCTTATTGTAATAAAAGAGAATGATAGTAATAGTACAAAAACAAACATTATTTAGCAATTAAATTTAACATGTAATTCAAAAGATCAAAATTCAAACTTGACGAACATTTTTTCTTTCATAAACAAATCCCTACATGGCTACCAATCAACGTCAGGAAAAGACTGAAAAAAGTATATCTAACTCTATAAATCTTTTCAGCTTAAAGATGTGGAGACTAAACAAAATAAAACTATTTTTTATAAAATATAAGGTCAATTGGAATTGAAGTTCTACTTTAGATCTAACCAACACAAACAAAAGACAGAAAAAGGAGCAGTAACTGAAACTTGAGGTGAAGTGGAAAAGGAAACTTCAATCTCTAACCAATCAACTTATAATGTGCACTGAATATGAATTTCCCGATGCATGAATTTTATCTATTTCTCTCATGCCAAATCAATATAAAATAAGGTGAAACATGACCACTAAAACCTCCAAGAACTTAACACTCTTGGGCAAGTTCTCTGAGTTCTTAAGCCATTGGATTTTGCAGGTTTTAGCTTCAATCCACAACCATCTGCTTTGATTAGTTATAATAGTTATCTTTAAACGTTCACAGCATTTTGTTATGTCTTGTGCTTTGTCTCTATGTGCAAGAAGGGGCCCATATGTGAGAGTATTGTTGGGCCTATTCTTTAATAAATTAAGCTTAGTTTCAGCTTTCAAAGTTGAGTGGAGATGACACCAAAAGAAAACATGCAGATTATTTCTATGCATTCTCCTTTTTCATCCAGATACTTCCTGAAGCTAGAAGATAGTGACAAATAAATGATGCTAACTACAAGAAATGGAACTATAAAATCAAGCAGAGCTGAATATAAACATAAGAACTAGTTACATATTTCCATGTGGTCATATTAGTAACTGCAGAATGGAATATTAGTAAATGCAGAGCTCAATATCAACATAAGAACTAGTCACCATCTTGAATCAAAACTGTAGATCATAATGATGGAAGATGAAGAACTTACTCTGTCAACTTTGTTTCCGACAAGCATCTTGATACAGTTCTGATTTGTGGAGTAGAGGTCCACTTCTTTAGCCCATACATCTGACAAGTTTGTGAAGGTTTCTCTCCTTGTAACATCATAAACTATGATTTGTACAAAGATAAAATTTGGTTAATAATGTAACCTTGGGTTTGGAACACTGCAGTGAAAATATGAAGAAAAAAAAACAATCTAATATTAAGGTTTACAATACTCTCTGTCTCACTTCAAATGTCACAATCTGATTCATGCACTAAGCTGTGATTTTTTAGGCAGTGAACAGAAAATCAGATGCCATTTTCATGTGTTTAATACTCCGTCGGTCCTCAAAAGAATGTCTAAAGACACTTTTGACACATTAAGAGATAAATTAAAGTTGAAAAGAGAATATAAAAATACCAGATTTACTCATAGTGGACCCAACATAAGTACAAATGAGTTTTTTTTTTCTTTCTTAAACTAGTAGACCCTACTTTTGAGGGTATACTAGTCTTTATGACGCACTTAGTATAACAAATATGTTCAATATATTTTACTACTTAAGGACCTCAATTTTGAATACGGAGGTAAATGTGTAAACGAACCGAGTCGAACCGAGTATTAAGTTGCTCAGATTTGGTTCACAAAATTTATTGAGTATAAAATAAGGTCTGATTGAGGCTCATTTAGCTATCGATTCGAACACGATTCCAAATCGAGTCCGAGCAGTTTGAACTTTTCGAACAAATATGATCTAAGTATCAATAGAAAATTACAATTTGAGGAGGTTCGAGTAATTTATCCAACTTTAAAATTTGCTCATATTTGATTCATTTATATTTCGAGTTGAGCTCGAATCGAACTTTTAGTCGGGTGAGTACGAATTGAGTCCGAACTGTTTGTTCATTTTACAACCTTAGACGAAAGGAGTAATTATTTGGACTTTTACATGTTATTCAATATATTCAGGTTTAAAGTTGTGGTCCGTAGACAGAAAAGTGGATTAAGAAATCTCTAAATGATATATTGTCAAAAAAAAATAACAAATTTTTTTAGATTATTTAGTTAAATTTTTGGAATAGCTCAGTTGGTTAGAGCGTGTGGCTGCTAACCACAAGATTGGAGGTCGGAAAATGTTGTCTTTATCTTGATCCTTATGGGTATTAAAATTTTAACATATCAAATGACCAGATTCCACAGTTTAAATTATATACTCAATTCTTTTTTTTATATATAAATAATTTTATACTTTAAAGTTTCAATTGTATACTCAATATCTTATAATTAATGATATCATTAAACCCCAATTTAAATTAATACGCTCAGTATCTGATAATTAATAATATGAATGGAACCCCACTCGATATCTAATAATACACCGCCAATTGCACAAAAAGAGTTTTTGCAAAATTTACTAACCTTAAGGATATATTTTTTCCATGTTTGACCCCATTCAGTTAAGTTGTGAAGGCATATGCTAACAAAATTGTGATGATAACATTGAGGATAATGTATCATTTTATACTATCATCAAAGAAATGAAAATTTTTTGGAATAAAATTTTTGTCATATGGAACTCTTTTATAGAATCGAGGGAGTAATATGATAGGAGACCCAATCAAATATTAATTAATAGAAACCATCCATCTTATTGGGGAAAAACTTGCTATTAGTTATGCAACTCATACCTAAACATGAGAACATGAATGCGAATTTCAATGGTGCATTTTTTCAACACAAAAAGAAAATATTACATTTTAGAACTCTATATTAAAATAATCCAAAACAAAGCTCCTAAAGGCCTTCTTTTATTACCACTAACATAATTTTCCTAATAACCATAATTTACAATGTATGCATTTTTTACACACATCATTCTAAAAGGGCTCTAGCGGTCTAGCCAAAGTTTATTATATAGTATGTAATAAGTAGTAGTTTTTTACCTACCATGTGAAAAGTTGATTTAATTATTAATTTATAGGATTATAAATTTATTAATATTTATAATGAGAGTGTTTGACCATATATATATGGAGGTAAATGTTAAATCAGATCACAGCAGAATCCTTTATCAAACCATATGATTATTCATTATTCAACGTGCAACTCACAGCCTAAGAACTAGAAAGCATAAACATATATCATAACAGATGACTCTTCGATAAGGAAGAACGTTTGTTCTTTGGGATTAAGACCAAATGAAAATTTCAAAACATCCCAACTTGAAAGTTTAATATGCCATCAAGTAGACTGAAAACGAACGAGGACGTGGACACTAGCCATGGCATACAAGTCCGAATGAATAAATGGCACTTAAAACCTCTAAAGAGATTATATAACTACCACATTGCAGAGATCTGGTACTTCATAAATAAACAAATAGAAAGTATGCTGCAAGAACACAAATTGAGAATATATATATATATTAATGATGTTGTGTAAATTAAGAGTTAGAAAATTCAGTTTTGCATGTGGAAAGGCTTGACATAATTCTACCACTATGTAAGACCACAAACCAACTTGTACACTGTTTCAACTTACCGGCATGAATAAGTAGTGTTGTCGCCATTTTATAGTAACAAATACAACATTCTGATTAATTTTTTTAGGAATATAGTTGGTCGTATTGGATGGAATGATTCAAAAGGTTCAGTAGCTTACCAAGAATGATCCCTTGGGCACCTCTATAATAAGAGCTTGTCAATGTCCTGAACCTCTCCTGTCCGGCTGCAAAATGCTAAGATTATCACAAGACCATTCACAGTTGATATACTTTGCTCTCAGAAAAGAAAAAAGTTTTTATTAAAAAATGAAAACAACACATTGAATTGACACAATATAAATAGTAAAACATGGAGCAGAATTCTAATACAGCTGCTCAAGATTACTTCTATGCAGGTAAAATAAGCATATAATAAGGGAAAAGAGAGAAAGAAAACTGTAAAATGCTCTCTCTTAGGAAATTCCAACTGAAGTTTACTCCATGAGACCATAAAGATGCTATAACTAAACTTTATAAGGCGAAATACTAAAGAAAGAAAAGGCAATAACAAAATATTGATGCTTTACTACCCATCAGAACTTTCATGTAGGAGACAGGCACGTAAAATTGTAACTGTTATCTGAAACTCTCTTGATACATGAAATTCCCTTATTTTGTTACAAGGTCCAATTAAATGCATATGTCATTCTTGAGAGTATGATTTGTGGTAATAAGTGTGAACAAGTCATTCTACTAACTTCAGTGATAATTAAGTGGCCCATGGGTACAATTTGCATTCTAATCATGAAACTGATTTCTTAATTGATTTTACTAAATATTCCTTTATCAATTGACCTCAAATAAATGATTAGCATGATGTGGTTGAGTAACCAATTCCCCTGGCTTCAAAAATAATAAAATAACACAATAAACTATGGCAAGTTAATACCAGTGTCCCATATGGTAAGCTTCAACTTTTTTCCACCAACTGTGAGCATCTTGATTTTAAAATCTACACCTGGTCATGGTTAAGAAAAGCAGAAAGTAGGATAAGTATCAGTACGTGATCAAATTAAAAGATGCTAGCATCATTCATGCATTGAATGAAGTCCAATAAATTCTGTATATGATCCGTTCAGTATTCGTTCATGAGACGTTAGACGGTTTGATTACAGTTGAAACTGAAAATGAAAGGTCCAAACTCCGGACACTTCACAGACAATAAGGTCATGAGTTAAAACAGCACCAATAACGCCTCACACAACACATTCTAGTGGACAGACCGCACGTAAGGGAGTGAATCAAATGAATAAATATGTCATAGAGTTTCATCCCTCCCTATTCCTCTCTATATATTAGCTTAAGCTTTAAAAAGTTGATAGCTAAGATCAAAAAGCCTCATATATAATTCTCAACATGAAAGAATGACAGAAATTCAGCCATCTATAAATAACACAGCCACATTTCCTTCCAGCATAATACCAATACCCAGAGTATCATTTTTCCCCTTGTAAGTCGCAATACCCAGACCAGCACTGTAACTAATTTAAGACATAAGCTCAACCAAGGGGGCCAAAAACCTAAGCACTTGGAGCATCCTAATCAAACCATGCCAGTTGAAGAGCTGGGGAGCATGGTGCCACTGGTACCTATCAGGTGCAAGATTTGCATGATTGTAGCTGTAAATGCCTAGTGTATATGGTATTAAGTAAAAGTATATTTAATGTGATACCCCCCCCCCCCCCCCCCTTTCCTCTCTCATTTGTTGACGCACCAAAAAGGCACTCACAGTTGTAACCAATTTTACTAGTTGTACCCGTATTGTCTAAATCTCAGATACTGTACTTCAGCTATATTATATATCAAGTTACATAAGGTGATATCATGCATATGAGGAGACCTTCATATTAAAAAAATTCAAATTTTCTTGTGTCGTTGAACAGAGGATCACAAGAATGAAAGTCATTAACTAATGAAGCTTTCGAAGTTGAATCTTTATATATAAATTAAATCCATAAGGGATAGTAATCCTTTATTTTGGTATTTTCAATTAGATAGTGCTCCGTATAGGTATATATGGCCACGTGAGGTAGCCTAGGGGATTGATTCCCTAAAATGCGTTCATATAATTTTATTCCCCTATAGGTGAAGCATTTACCAAAATGACACCAAAAGAAACTGAAAAAGAAAGACAATTAGAAAATTAAATAAGTAATGCCACCAAGTTTTAACTAGATGTAAGTAAGCAAAAGACTCGATCATTTAAAGAAGTCCATGTCTTCAACTCCAGTAATCAAGTTGATATATATAGCCTACATCATAAGCAACATCTAATTCAGGAATCCCCAACTACAATTTTCAGGAGAAAATGACAAATAAATTTCTGAGTAAATTTCTGCATAACAAGATAACTCTTACTGACCAACAAAGCCATTTCCAAATAACTACAAGACGTTTTTCAGGAAAAAATACAGAGTAAATTCATTTCACAATGAACCTGTAGACATACATACATAGTGTAATACTATATGTTAATGATTCACACAGGTATAGTATATTCTAAATATGTAGTTGTACACCTGTACATGTAAGTATGAATACGTAAACACACTTGTAGAGGAAGATATAAAGAAAATGAACTACTTTACTAACATACCTGACTCCTCCCGAAATCACAGTTCAAAGATCAATCAAAGGGGAAAAAATTGTACATACAGTACATCAATTAATAAATACATATTTATGAATATGATGCATAATAAATTGGATATATAGTAGTATAATATATCCTCCTCCGTAAAATAAAATCCCAAATTCTTTCAGTTGGGCTTTTTAAATTCAAATCGACCATTTTAAAACTAATCTTTTATTATTTTTGCTAAAAAATATGTAGATTATAACAAAAAAGAAAGATATACAATTTATTACTAATCCTAATTTTTATAATTTTAAAAATATATTTATATATGGTTAATTATTAATTCTAAAAATAGTCAATTTAACTTAAAAAAAGTCAAAATTGAGCGGGTTAATTTGGGAGGGAGTAATACCGATGGTAGGAGAGAGATCGTCGACGGAATTGGAAATGAAACTGACGAGCAGACTGCTTTTGCCGACGGCCGAGTCTCCGATGAGCAAGATCTTGAACGATAGATCGTAATTACTAGTGTAGCTCCCGTGCCCCGATGAAGACCCCATCAATTATACTATTTTCTCTCTCTAAATGTTGTTCAATGTCTACTTTGCTAGAATTATTTTCTCTCTCTCTAGCTCCTTCTCTCTCTTCAACAGCAATAACAATGACAATGTGTATTTAATGAGAGAGAGAAAAGGCAAGGCAAGGCAAGGCTAGTGAAAAGTGAGTGGCATGGCATCTATACCTGTCTTTTAGGGAGGGAAAGAGAGAGAGAATGGTTTCTGTATAGAAATATACTAGAGAGAGAGGGGGAAAAAAGTAAAGTAACGTGGGAGAGAAAGGAAAGGAAAACGGCTACCTGAGGACAACGGACATCATAAGTGATTCTTTCCTTTTTGTTTTCTGTTTTGATTGATGTTCTCTCACTTAAAACTCAGATACCATTCCGTTTTTGCGCGGAACGCAAGGTTAGTTCTCCGTCCTGAGGCGGCGAGTGGCACATTTTGTAGTTATTCTTCCTAGGGTGGGTAAATATGGTAATTGCATATGGGGTTTGGGCTCCATGTGATTGGTGGTGAGTCGATATCGTGGTAGGCATTTATGGTTAGTGCTGTTTTATAAATATTATTATCAAATCAATCCCTCCCTCCTTCAGCCTCAGCCTCAGCCTCAGCCTCCGGTATTGCAATGCGTTAATTAGTGAATAAATGGAAACTAAAAGGTTGCATATCCTCCTCCTATGGCATAAGCTTCTTAATCTCCGATTACTCAAGGAATCACATTGCTACTTCTCTCCCTTTTCCTTTTCCTTTTGGTTTACTCCTTAACTACTCTTGAAGAATAAAAAAAATATATTATATTTTCCCAAATAAAAATTATAATATTCTACGAGACTCTCTTACATGAATAATGGATGGGTCTCACAATTACGTGAGAAACCTGGTGTAAAATATCAAATTTTATTTATAGGAATATCAATTTCCTAAATAAAAAAATCAAAGAGTACAACTCTCCATTATAAATAAATAAAGATAATAGGTATTCAATTTTTATAGTTGGATCATATATATATATCGTACAAATTACGATAAGAACATCAACGTCTGAAAAAATGCTTCCAATGAACATAATATTTCTTCCAAATGAAAATTCAAGAACAAATATATATGTTAATGGATTGGATATGTAAATATACAATGTCGCTATGAATGAAAAATTAGTTCTATATTTTAGAAAAAGGAAGGGAAAATAAATAAATAACTTTACTCGCATACGCGCATGGAACAATTAAAGTTCCACCTAGGTGGCCACTAGACCAATTTGGTAAAATAAAAAGGAAATGAAATTAATAATTTATGTTTATTTTATACACTATTATTATTATTATTATTATTATTATTATATATAATAATAAAAATATTAGTAATTAATAATATCAATCCCATCCCCTTCTTTCCCCTTGGTTTTTCAAATTTGCACCAACAACTTTAAGATAGTTGGATGCATTTTTGCATTAATGTTTAATATCACAAAAAAGATTAGCAAATACACTCATTTAGTGAAAGAAACAGTAGTAGTAACTTTTTAAATAATTTATAATATTTTTTATTATATTAAATAAATTTGTATTATAAAAGCGGTCTCAAAATTATTTTGAAAAATCAAAATAATTGCTAGATTTGGGAAGTGAGCAGGTATAACATTCTCATTGTCTCGACTTGTGCAACAATAAAAGGAAATGAAGTAGGTTTATATAGTTTTTTTGTTTTTATTTTGGGGACAACTTTGTTTTAAAGCGAAAATGAACCAGCAAAATAATAATAATAATAATAATAATAATAATAAATATAAAAGAAGAAGTGGTGGAACCCTCCCTTTGGTCGGAGGGATGGTTTGTCAGTTTGCTATACACATGTCAATATCCATATCCTTTCTTTTGATTTTGAATCCAAGGAAGAAAATAAGCTTTCAATTGACCACCTTGCGAGAGTGACCGTCACCCTCAACAGTCAACACAAACCCACCTCCTGATAAGGACATTTATTTTTCTATTTATGCCCCAAAAATTAAAATTGATTATTCAAAAAAATATTGATCATTTTTGTGTTGAAAAATAAATTTTAGGAAATTGTTATTTTTTTAGGAGGAAATTGATATTTTCATAATATTGTCATCCTCACATACATACAAATACATGTATGTAGAAATATCAATTAATTCTGTTTCTTTATTAGTACTATATTTTAATTGTCTTGTTACACTATCCTATAATTTGAAGGACAAAACATTGAAATTAAAATATCAACTAACTTATAAATAATTAACTACCATTCCATGGTATAAATAGGCACAGCAAATAATCATCAAAATACAATCACTAACCTTATCTAATGGATTACTCCCTCACACTGAACATAATTATTAAGTTATTCTTAACAAAGAAAATAAAAGAAAGATTATAGAAAAAATAAATGTCTTATATATTAAAAGTTAAATGAAATTTCTTCTTTTTTCTATAGTAGAATATCTGTATATGTTTTTCTTTTCTAAATTTAGACTACATAATGTTCCAAACATCTAGCCCAACTTTGATCATGGGCCTAGCCCAGTCATTAAACATCGGTCCCCAATAAGTATGTCAAAAACTCACAAGGTTAGGCCGGTGGAGAGAGATGGACAGAGAGTGGGGTTCGAAGCCTGGAAGCGGAGGCGCTGCCTCCGCCCAGAATGAAGCCATTGACCGCCGTGAGCGGCTGCGGAGACTGGCACTTGAAACCATAGATCTTGCCAAAGATCCCTATTTTATGCGCAACCATCTCGGAAGCTACGAGTGTAAGCTGTGTTTGACACTTCACAACAATGAGGGGAATTACTTGGCCCACACACAGGGGAAGCGACACCAGACCAATTTGGCCAAGAGAGCTGCTCGCGAGGCCAAGGACGCCCCCGCCCAGCCTCAGCCTCACAAGCGCCAAGTTAATCTTCGAAAGACTGGTAAGTTTTTTCTCTCTTTCTTTTGTAAGCCTAGGGTTTAAGTTGATGATGTGATTTGTGGTTCTTTTGTCAAACTTTGTGTGATAGGGTTGCATTTTATTTTATAACCTATTCTATTACAATTGGATTCTAGGGATACTTTTCATCCTTAGGGCCTAGGGGGAACCTGGGAAGGGGTTGGGGAGTAAGAGGGACCCTAAACTTACCTTCTTCATGTAGCACCTTGCTTAATTCTGAAATCTTCAAACTTCTGCTTAGGGATGGACATTGGACAGTAAAGGGAGAGACATCTAGGCTAGACCTTTGGTCTTTCTGGTTGCATTGTGATAGGTGATAGTTAATGATGTGACAAATTAATGGGTAAAATTGAATAGCTTGTTTATGGGGAATGAATTAGTTTTAGAATTTAATTCAACAGCGCAAGTTAAGGAAAAAAGTTTAGGCTTTCCTGGGGATTGGCATGTTAGGATTCTGAGGAATATTGGAGCTTGTAAAAATAAGTAGTAAACAGCGAAACTGAAGATTGTTTCATTTAAAAAAATAAACAGCATATTCTAGATTAATAAAGAATCTAAATCTTCAATTGCTGGCTTTGAGGGTGGTAGGATGTTTGGGGTGTAAATGCTGTGCTGATTATAAGCAGTTAGGTGATGTTTCTATTTAATTCTTCAATGGTCAACTTCACTGAATAAATTTCATAGATAATTAGGTTGTAGAATTGAATAACCAGTTGCTAATATATAGATTAAGACTCTAAGTCTAAACTTGGAAACTGTGGTACTAAACCAAAATGAAATATATGGACCCAATGCCTGAGTCAGTAGCCTGCCTTACGACTGAATCATGGCTCACTACTATAATGTCCATGTTCAGCAATTATAGGAATGTGTTATCCTCCTTCAGCTTTACTCTTAAAAACTATTTAATCCATCAACATATCTTTCCTATATCCAACATAAAATAGTATTTGAATTACCCCAGAGCTATTGTAACCAAGTGATGTGTACATATAGAAGTCCTGAATTGCTAAAACTTTGGCAGATTATTGGTAAGTATGAAATGCCATGAGAAATTGGAGATAAGAAAGTGACTCATTGACTTGCATGTTATTATCACTGAACCTCTTTCAGGTAGTAATCATAACTGTGTAAAAACTTGAAACTCTTTGCACCATGTAGAGGTAAAGTCCTCATTATTGAAATTTGCAGTAACCTCTAGGTAAAGTGGCCTTGTTAGTATATTTTGGTTTTTAGTCTACTTTTTGGGATCCTGCTGATATAGCTAAATACATAATGGACATTGTGAGCAGTTGATGCTTTTTGCATTTTCTCATAGTTTGAGTTATTATAAACATGAACCTCTTTTTCTTTTGCTTAAATTATTTTTCTCTATTCTCGTAAGACAAGAACTCCACTTACCTTCTCAGCTGTCTGCATCCACATTTTTGACCTTTATGGTATATATTTATATTTATTTTGTGTGTGCTTACAGTCAAAATCGGAAGGCCTGGTTATCGGGTGACAAAACAATTTGATCCAGAGACGAAGCAGAGATCGCTTCTCTTCCAGGTACGTTTTAGTCCTTCGCAATTGTTTGTGTAAAACAGCATACTACTTATAGTGACTATAACTAATAGGCATGTGTCATGAACATGAAATGAAGAGCTCATATGATCTAAACTAATTCCCAAAGAGCTACAATTTGTTGCCAAGCATGTCCTCAAAGTCTCAAGAATTCTATAACAAGAGTCCTTTCCTTTATGGAGGAGGCATAGAAGTAATTAAAAAAAGTTAGCAAACATGGAAAAACTACTTAGTGATCTAGTATATAACACAATGTCTTGATTACTAGATAATAGGTGGGTAGCTGCTATTTCATCATTTAGATGGGGAAAAAATTGCTGTTATTTCATCTTTGTGAATTCTACTATATTGAAAATAAACAGAACCAAGAGAAGGTACAATAAGTTTACTCTCAAATATTAGATAAAGTGGTCATGTAAGTGCTTATAGTAGAGATTCCATTGTTTGATGGGGTCATGTAAGCGCTTATAGTAGGGAAACTCTTATGACAACTTTTACCTTTTAGAACCTACTAATGACACCCATTGTGTCATAAACCCTCATTGAGTGGATTGATTATCCTTAAATTTTCTTTTCATGTCTCTGGTATATGTTGCAGATTGAATATCCTGAAATTGAGGACAATATGAGACCAAGGCATCGGTTTATGTCATCCTTTGAGCAGGTAGATATGTTCTTACCCGTTCTTGTTGTAGTACTACTCTTGGACTTGTGATACAACGCTGGTACTGTTCATATGTTTTCTTTTACTTCATATTGTATTCCAAGAAGTACAACCCCTTCAATGGATGCATGTGTTTGTGTCTGACATGATATCTTGGATACTATTGAAAATGTACAACTCATTTAGTCATTTTGTTCATATCATCAGCAAATTATAATTTCACTCATGAATGGTCTCGGATGTTTACGAGTTTGTTCAGAAAAACCTAATGGGCTGGTATGACCAATTGTACGAGACAATGTGTCTATAAGCCATATCAACACTCTTGCATTAATAATTAGATTCTTCATTCTTTGATATGTCATTGAGTACATTAATATAACAGATCATCATGTGTAATAAGTTATAAACTTAATGGTAAAGCTGTAAAAACATGTAATTCTATTTTTGTATCTGTTTGTTTTCTTTTAGTTTTTGGTGTCTTAACATGTCAGTGCTTAATGGGTTGAACTTTTAAGCAATTGAATCGAAATTGTTTTTTCACTTTAGTGGAGACCATAGAATTTTAATCTTGCATTTATTTCTTCATGAACAGAGGGTCCAATCCTTTGATAAAAGATATCAGTATCTTCTATTTGCGGCAGAACCATATGAGATCATTGCTTTCAAGGTAATAAAATATTGAGTTACATATATCTCTTATGATTGCACTATGTTTTCAGTTGGGGTTGCTGACTTGAGATGACTGCACATTATATTTCAGGTTCCCAGTACAGAGATTGACAAATCAACCCCCAAGTTCTTCTCGCATTGGGATCCAGACTCTAAAATGTTCACGGTTTGTGTCTATGCTTTTCTTCCTCAGCAGTTTTCTGAATAAATATAATAAGATATAGACATACATGCAATGTTTAGCCTTCCCATATTAGGCAGTACTGAAATTGTATTGCTAAGGTCTTAATCGTGTTAGTCTGCCCTTGTCCTCGGTTGTTCATCGACACATCATGGACCTCATTATATGGTGCAACACTGAAGCTTGTTACTTGTAAAATATAACTGACGCTTGTTCAGCTAAATCTGGTGGGGCACTTTGCCAGTAAATACTAATAAAACTTGTGATGTCACGCGTTCAAGCTATAACACCTAATATCTGGTTTTATGGACTTGGACAATATATCTTGCTAGATAGTTCTAGTTTGTGTTTTATATAGCAATATTGTTCTGTTTGTATATTTTACTGATGTCATTCTATGGGATGCACCAATGTTCAGTTGCAGTTATACTTCAAAACAAAGCCACCAGAGGCAAACAAGCCACCGCCTGCTCCTGCAGCCAACGGAACAGCAGCTCCTGGAGTCCCACCAAGGCCCTTACTGCCACCACCCCAAGCTCCTCCTCCACCACCTCCTCTGCCACAAGGACTTCCTCCGGGAGGTCCAATGGGAAATCCTCCCAGGGGCCCACCGCCTGGTTCTTTGCCACCACCCCCTCCTCAAGTGGCAAATGGACCAAGGCCTATGCCACCAGGTGGAAATCTACCTGCCCCACCGCCTCCCCCAGTTGGTGGTGGTGGTTCAATGGCAAATTTTACCCCTGGTACTCAGATGGGAAGGCCTCCTGTGCCACCTCCACAAGGTTTTCCAGGGCAACAGATGCAGGGACAGGGAGTTCGTCCACCCCCACCTCCTCCCAGCATGGGATGAGTAGTTTCTGTGATGTCTTAGAACACCATTGTAGCATTAATATGCAACTCTTTATGTTCTGTTTGCAATTAGCATTATTCAAAATGATTTCAGAGTGTCCGCTGTGGTGATGAGATATGCCAGTTAAGTGAGGAAATATATTATATTGACCATATAATGATTGTTCCATGTAATTTGCCTATAAAACAGTGCATTGTGAATGGTGCAAGACATTTGGATATTACTCATTAATTTCTGATTTGTTGATGTTTTCCAATAGATTTAATCCAGGCTTCTAGGCAAAGCCTTCAAATGTTTTTCTTTGAAATTGAAACAGGTGTTGGTGCTTACCTTGTATATATGGGAAACGTAATTTACTTGCAAGGAGAAGTCGAATATTGTGCAAATTAGCCACTTATATTTTTTGACATGAAAAAAATGTCAGGGTACAAGAAAAAGGAACATAATAAGGCGGTAATATATAAATGGCATAAATATATGGCCGCCTTTGATATGGCCACTTGCAAGTACTTTTTCTCCATAGTGACGAGTCGTAACAAGTTGTGGACTAACATAAGTTTTATTTGTATATAAATTCATTGACAATTACTTATTTTCGCTAAACATTGGTGAAAAGGAGCATCAAACCTAATTCAATTGGTCTTCGAAATGCATTTGTTCAGAAATTACTTTCCAGAATCCATCATTTGAATGTTCTTCTGAAGTATCATCAGCAAGTAATATCCTTCATTGTGAAAAAGAGAGACGATCTGCAATTAATATTCTAGAAAAAGGAAGTATGTCCCACTTCATGTTCCATTTATGCGCCAGACAAAATGCCAACAGATTATGAGTTTCATGTGATTCTATTATGACAGGATGATTTACATCTTTTCCAAGATCACAATATATGGTGTTTGCAGAAACTGTACGCTACAGATTACAGGTAACTCATTATAAGAATAAGGAGTACCGACTTTTTCACACCATGTTAACAAATTTAAAAATGAATACGGAAACAAGTCCAGCAATGAGGTCTGAAAATAAATCTGGGGAAAATAAATAATTTGGTACAAAATTTGAACCTAGTTTATGAGTTCAATGAGCTTTCCCTATTCTGCAGGATATACAGTAACAGTTTCATCCTCTTTACCAAGTCTAGTAAAAGGGATCTATATTTCTTGAAAAGTCGGAACCATCTTGTGAAGCAAGAGAAGGGGCAGAAAGTCTTGTCAAATGCAGAGATAAGTCTGTTCCAAGGCCATTTTAACTCGCTACAACATTTGGCGGGAATACCTTCTTAATAAATTCCAAAAAACGCCTGGAGTAGAACGTAGGGTCCACAGCAGAGATGGACAGGGAATCAAATTGAACAGATTTATATGCATGTTCAATCTTCTTATGTATGTTGTACTCTTGCAAAATGTCGATGATACCCAGGTATAAAACAACATCATAAACCTCATGGAACATCTGTGTTTTCTCTTCTCCTGGGATTAGCTCTGCTCTTGCTGGCATGTTTACTCCAAGTTGAATCTGGAGTCTGCTTAACCAGATACAAAGCATAACCAAATTTCAATAATGATAGCCAAGCAAGAAACAAAATACAGCATGTGTCATATTTTGATTCATAAAAGATTTGTACTGTTTGGAGTCCATGATGATTAAATAAACCAAGAAATTACCATGAATGCAAATTTAGCACTCTGATTCATGATAGAGAAATCCCATGGGGTTTGTAACCGGATAACATTGAATATTTTTCAGATTTGGTTTTCCCATTGATGGACTCAGAAGTCCTTTTCAGAAAATTCAGAATCATTTTGCCTTCAAGAAGAAGCACTTCATTTTGTACCCAAATCATTTATAGTAGATATCTATAAAGTTTTTGATCCGTCAGACCTTGTTAGTTTCCCCTACAGGATAAAGCCTTTATAGTTTAACATTTTCTCTATACGTATTCAACTCTAAGTTACAGGCTTGGAGAGAACTTTACTTGAGCCTGGGTCAGTAATTTGTGAGAGACAGAGGAGACCAAGTGACATGTATCTTACTTGAATTTGTTAGTATATTCTATACTTTTCAAAAGAATCCACGAGGAAATACATAGGAAACAGAGTTTTATTAAAGTTTAATGAATAATACCTTGCTGCACCAGGAAGAAGGAGATCCACCTCCTCATCACCAGTAGCTGATGATGTTCGCAATCGGCTACCTCTGATATGAGGGCCAACTACGACACTATTATCCTCAGCGCCACGAGGGACCAATACAAGGCCTTGTGGAGAGATTTCATCATCCATAGACTCTGCTACAACCATCAATAAAGAAAGTTTCACTACTTAGATAAAAGTAGAATTAAGATAATAGTGGTCATTTCCAGACTAACTACAAAAAAGAAAAGAGGAAAAAAAAAGGATATCTACAAGGAGTCGAGGACTGCATCTGTTGTTAATAATTTTTTTATAAAGCACATAAAAACTCGTGTTCTTATTCTTTCCCTAAAATAGTCATACCCATGACTAACAAGCTCTTAATAGAGCACATTGCCCAAATCAGGCCAAATTTATAAAAGGTCCAACACATTTGACCATATTCAGCTGATCACTGTCATGCATCATTTGTTATGATCACTAACTGAGATTCCAAGGTTTCAGGTCGCACATAGCAATTAGGGAATTAAATTGGACTAGTGATAGTTTACATTCACAACAAAAATAAAAATATATATAAATGGAACTGTTGCTCTTGTTCAACCAAAAATATTGCTATTGCTCTTGTTCTGCCAAAAAGGGAGAAGAAAACCTCTAAGAAAACTCGTTCAGTTTCCACTATAAGACCTTAAATTTATGGAATTACAGCTAATACACAAACTGATTATGAGTACGAGGATAAATTTTAACATTTTTTATTTGTTTCAGCGTAGTGGAACAAAATATAAGTCTTTAAAGGCTTAAAATTGTGTTAACGATTGGTTTCAACTAGATACCAAGTCACAAAGTATAGAGTTGCAAGATATAACCAAGGCAAAAATGATAAGGTTTTTATTTTAAAACATCCTCTTGCTATTCCATTCACAACTCAATCCTAGATTCTGACTTGTAATCATAGTATGGCAATTGAGTTCTAAATTATATATATATATATATATATATATATATATATATAAAAGCGGACCAAATAAGCGGCAAAGAACGGAAAGGCAAAAAAACACGCGGGTCAGGGTCAACCCGCGTGTTTTTCCGACCCATACCCTGACTCGCGTGTTTTTTTGCCTTGGTCCGTTTTTGGTCCGCTTATTTGGTCCGCTTTAGAACGGCTCCGTATATATATATATATATATATATATATATATATATATATATATATATATATATCTACAATGATGTTCAAAGAATTTTAGGCACGCTCATGGAAAGCATGAAAAAAAAATAGCTGTTGGTTATTCAGCCCACCTTCTTCTGCTACAATCCCCAGTCCATCAGCTGTTAAACGTCGATTGTAGGACATGAGAGATAGCAAATGTTGGGGAGCACGATAATGAACACCCAACAAAAGGCTGTAGTCCATGATGTTCTGTGCTTCCAAAAATTTACTGTCA
The DNA here is from genome assembly GCA_020205615.1 of Panax quinquefolius. NCBI lineage: Eukaryota > Viridiplantae > Streptophyta > Magnoliopsida > Apiales > Araliaceae > Panax > Panax quinquefolius. The sequence goes on from CM035171.1 coordinate 19,428,378, forward strand.
ATCTCGATCTGCCTGCACAAGTAAAAATGGATGAGAAGCAGAATGATGCATGTCAAGAAAATTTACTATCATTTCCATTCTGCCACCAAAAATATAGATGAATATGAGGGAATTAAGATGTTGAAGCATCCAACTCAAGCCAATTGGCCATGAGTGACATAGCCCATCAAAGTTATATATTGACGTGCCTCATGAGGGACTTTATATCTCAAAAGATGCAACAATAATTTGAAGTAAAAATAACATTTAGTATATGCAATTTCAACATGAATCCATAATATGTTTGAAATTATGTGTTTGAAACTATATTTCAAATGATAAACGTTCAAAGACGATAAAAATAATTTGAACTAAAAATAAACTAAGTATATGCAATTCAACATGAATCCATAATATGTTTGAAAATATATTTCAAATGATAAAGGTTCAAAGATAATAAAAAAGCTTCAACTAATACTTTGAGGGATTTAGAATTACAATGAAGAAAATGAATTTCATTTTTTGCATAGAAATTGATGATTTTATTCAGTTGTTTTACAGCAGATAATGAGAGAAGAACCTTCCAATCCACAGTCAATCTGAGTACATGAACAAAATAACTCTTAACACTGGAACTAATGAGAGTCACTACAAATGAATACACTTGCTGTTGCTAGAACTTGAAAGCTGTTATGGATATGCGGCATGAATGGCAATGCTAACCTCGTATCTAGCACAATATGCTTAACAGGATTTAGATAGTTCTTGCGAGGTCATAGTAAAATATTTTTAAAAATAAATAAACTATTTAGAAGGAGGTTAGATGTCATTGTAATTGATAGGTCATCCAACTCAAAAGTCAAAACCATATCAAAATGAGAGGAGTGCATGACCTATATATACTAACTTGAAAGGCTTAACTTTACCGATGTAGATCAATATCACCACTCTCCCTCCTCCCTCACATGCAATCCTGAGTTGCACGTGGAGGGCAGTGGATGCAGACATGCAATTAAAGGAAAATGTGAATCATTGAAAGGCTTGATCCATGATCTCCCTCCAAACTGAGCGGTGATACCATGTTCAAGCATCCAATATAAAAACCATTTGCTACTGGGAGAAGGGACCCAAAACCCCTGTACTAATTCTGGTTCGATATCTGCATCCATGATTAAAGAATTTTTGTTTGAAGTATAATGTTGACTATCTTTACTAGTTTGATATCATCACAAGGTAAATTAAGAACATACTGAGCATATCTAAATAGACCTCATTGAATTAGCCAAAAGGACAAAAAAAAAAGATCTGATTGATTAAAATGCTAGGAATATGTATATATATATATATAAACTTATCTGATGTAAATCAGAATTCAAGTAAATGCAGAAAAGGTAGAAAAAGAATTGTTGTATGGCTAGTACTTGGTACTATGTCCTTAAAACAATTACGCCCTCATTTGGTGCTTAGAGTTTTAGCGTGTCTCCCAGGATACAAATGACAACATGTACTATAGCAGTACTACAAATAGTACACAATGAATGGTCTGAACTCTCTCCAATAAACTCTAAATAGGACTGAATTAATGATGCAAAAATTGAATGCCTGAATAACTGAATTTGTAGGATATTTATAGAATATCCCTTAGAACGATTGGACACATATGAAAAGGTATAAACGACAAGGCATGGTTGTTCGTGCGCATGGGTAAAACTCTGCAAAAGCAGCCAATGCCGCAACTCTAGATAACAGTGTTGCAGCGCTAGACTTACACAGAGTTGCGGCGTTGTGCCTAGGCGCTGCGGTGCTAAACTCACAGAGAGTCAACGCTGCAGCGTTGTTCCCCTACTTCCAATTAAAGGAACTAAGCAAAACAAAAATTTTAAAAAAATTGCCCAAAAAGATATATTTAATGACCCAGACGCACGACCCGTGATCGAGCCGCCTGTCTGATCCGGGTCAGGGCGGAGCGGCCGCACGCGTAGTTAACCCAAACCAAGCCTTGACTAGGTCCTCTCCTGATGTCGGACGGGATAACGATTATCCTGCGGGCTGGTAAACAATTGAATTCACAAAAAACACAGAGAAATCTCTCTAATGTGTATAGTATATTTATCAAAATTCAAGTCCCTTATTCCAACCCACAAGCCGGGTGTATATAACTAGCAAAACTTTATCCCCAAGTCACTCTAGAATATTCCTAGAGATATGGAAATAAAAATGGAAATAAAATCCTCCTAGGATATGAAAAGATTCTAACAAAATTCCTAGGGATGCGAAAAAGGATTCTTACAAACTTCCTATTTTTACGAGATAACAAACTTACAAATAATAAAATATTATTAATTAAAGAACTGATTATAAAGAGAAAAACAATTAACTATTAGTCTGTCAAACTTCCGAAGTCGAAGGTGTTCAACTCCCGAAGCTGAAGGTGTTCCATTACCCGAAGTCGAAGTCGAAGTCGAAGTCGAAAGATCTTATCTTTCAAAGCTGAATGAATTAATGTCGAAGGTGTTTAATGGTCTCTTCGTTTGTGACGATCGTCTCTTTCATGATATTCTAAGGCCATCAATAAATTATTCGATAGCTCGGTTTCTTCGGCTTCGGACCATCCTGCATCAGTCACCCCAGGTTGAGAATAACTCGTCCTCGAGTTCTCAGTTTGTTCAGCCAACTGCTCGAAATAAGGGCTCAAATGTTTAACGTTGAAAACGTCCGAAATCCTCAGATGATTCAGAATGCGTAACCGATAGGCATTATCGTTGATTCGATGCAGAATTTCGCAAGGGCCAATTTTTCGATCTTTAAGTTTATTATAATCGCCAACAAGAAAACGATCACGGGTAAGTACAACCCAAACAAGATCTCCAACTTTAAAAACAACTTTACGTCGATGACTGTCAACACGATCCTTGTATTTAGCATTGTTGTCCAAGATAGATTTGTATACTTGATCATGGATAACCCGAAGATGATCTGCCATTTCTTCCGCTTTGGGATGTATTCGACCAATCCGAGGAACAGGAATTAAGTCCAAGACTCCATAAGGGTTCTGACCACAAACTATCTTAAATGGACTCATGTTAGTGGTCTGCTTCTTCGAACGGTTATAAGTAAATTCTGCTTGAGAAAGTGTCAAATCCCATTGTTTCGGTTTATTTACGGCCAAACACCTCAGAATATTGCCCAAGCTTCGATTTACCACTTCGGTTTGACCATCGGTCTGAGGATGGTAAGCACTGCTGAAGTTCAATTGCGTTCCGAGCTTTTCCCACAGACTCTTCCAGAAATTACTCATAAATTTAGTATCTCGGTAAGATGTGATAGATTGTGAACGCCATGTAAACGTACAATCTCCCGAAGGTAGAGATGGGCGATCCGAACAACATCCATGGTTGACAAGCTATGAAATGAGCCATTTTAGATAATCGGTCAACGACAACCATAATAGAATCTGAAGCTCTTTGAGTTCGGGGTGGGCCTAAGACAAAGTCCATGCTAACATCACGCCAAGGCCTTTCAGAAACAGGTAAGGGAGTGTATAATCTTACATTGGTAAGAACTCCTTTTGATTTCTGACAAGTAGAACACCCTTTTACATAGTGCTTCACATCGCTCGAGATCTTTGGCCAATAGTAGTCGGCCGTTACTAAGGCCAATGTCTTATCTCGTCCTAAGTATCCTTTGTGAAGTTCACTTATTATCTGTTGTCGAAGCGAGCAATCAGGAATACACAACTGGACCCCCCGAAACAAATACCCCTCATGTAAAATAAAGTCAGATTGTCGACCTTCTCGTATGTCTTAAACTATCTTACCGAATGAAGGATCTCCTTCATACATCTCAGTGAAGACTTCAAACCCAACAATCTTGTTTTGCATAGTGTTAAGGAGTAATGCTCTTCGCTTAAACGATCAAGAACACGATTCAAAGCTTCTCGCTTGATGTCGAAGAGTAAAAGTGAACTCTCGCAAGTTCGCTACCCACTTTAATGTCTTCAATTTGAGCTTATCTTTGACCATTAATATAATTTAAAGCTTCATGATCAGTAAAGAGAATGAATTTCTTCTGTATTAAATAATGACGCCAATGCTTCAGTGTCTGGACTAGGGCATAGAATTTCATATCATAAATAGAATAATTTTTTCTTGACCCTGATAATTTTTCACTGAAGAAAGCCACTGGCCGACCTTCTTGACTAAAAACACCACCTATACCAACTCCTGATGCATCACAGTTTACTTCGAAGATCTTCTCCAAGTCAGGAAGTGTTAGTACGGGTGCTTCGGTCATCTTCTTTTTGATCAACTGAAAGCTATCTTCGGCTTCCTGGGACCATTGAAATCATTTCCCTTTGGCATTCAGTGATAGGAGCGACCAACGTGCTGAAGTCTCGGATGAACCGTCTGTAAAAGGATGTTAATCCATGAAAGCTTCTGACGTCATGTATGTCTTTGGTGTTGGTCATGCCGAGATTGCTTTGATCTTGGTTGGATCGGCGTGAACACCTTCGGTGGAAACAACAAAACCGAGGAAAGTTACTTTAGTTGTGAAATAAGAACTCTTCTTCTGATTTATGAACAATCGTTCCTTCCTCAACGTTTCAAATATACTTCGGAGGTGCTCATAATGTAATTCTGATGTCTTGTTGTAGATAAGAATGTTATCAAAGTAAACAACCACAAATTTTCTCATGTAAGGTCGTAGTACTTGATGCATAAACCTCGTGAAGGTACTAGGCGCATTGGAGAGTCCGAAGCGTGTAACCATCCATTCATATATGCCTTGTTGTGTTTTGAAGGCTGTATTCCATTCATCTCTAGGTCTCACCCAAACTTGATGATATCCACTCTTCAGGTCGATTATTGACAATAATTTTTCACCAGACAGCTGATCTAACATATCATCCAGACGAGGTATCGGAAAACGATACTTCACTGTGATTTTATTGATTACTCTACTGTTGATGCACATCCTCCCTGAGCTGTCCTTCTTCGGCACTAATAGAGCTGGAACTGCACATGGGCTCATACTTTCACGAATGTATCCCTTCTCCATTAAGTCCATTACCTGCTTTTGTAGTTCTTCGGACTCCTTGGGGATGAGTTTATAAGATGGTCTGTTCGGTAGACTTGATCCTAGGATAAGATTTATTTCATGTTGAATATCCCTTAATGGTGGTAATCCCGATGGAAGTTCTTCGGGCATTAAGTCGGCGAACTCTGTTAGCAACTTCTGTACATTAACTGACACTTACTGCAATTCATTTGCCGAACTGTTCTCACAAGGAAGTAATGCAAACATAACTCCTTCAATCTCTGCTTCTGTTAGGAACCTCGTTATAGATAGTAAATTCGGATTTCCAACTGCTCGAGCCGAACTATCTTCGTCTCGCCGAAGTGCTAGCACAACCTTCTTCCCTTTTATGTTGAGGGAGTAAGTATTCTTTCGACCATCATGGATGACACTTCGGTCATATTGCCATGGTCTTCTCAACAGTATATGACAAACATCCATTTTCACCACATCGCACCAAGCGTTATCAAAGTATTTCTTTCCGATTGAAAAGGATACTAGACACCTTCTGTCAACGGTTACTTCACTGCCTTTATTCAACCAAGACAACTTATATGGATTTGGATGCCGATCCGTTTTCAAGTTTAACTTCCGAACGGCCTTTTCGAACACCACGTTTTCACAACTGCCACTATCAATAATTACTTTGCAGACCTTTTCCGCCACTGTGCAAGTAGTGTGGAAGATATTGGTCCTCAACCAATCCTCTTCGGATTCTTTTTTCGGAGTTAACAGACTTTTGCGAACTACTAGGGTCTCCTGTCCGTCTCCATACAATACATCTTCGTCCTCGTACTCATCATATATAGGCTCTCCGAACTCCTCTACTTCATCGATCATGCCTTCTTCAATAAAAAGGTTCTTATCCATCTGGTTAGCAGGCTTTCGGCACTCTGTTGCTTTGTGACCTGGTTCTCCACATTTGAAGCACTTGATGATGGGATTAAAGTTACTTTGAGGTTGCGGGGTAGTACGAAATTGTGGGGATGGGCTTGGCTTGTTGGGGGGATTGCTCCTTGGCATTGGTCTATTATTTTGTTGTTGCTCTGCCTCACGAGCTCGCTGATATGCTTTAGAAACAGTCCACAGTGAATGGAGGCTAAGGGCGCTCTGCAACGGCTGCTTTAATCCTCCCAAATACTGTGCCACTATCTCTTCTTCAGTTTCCGATAGATCATTCCTTGCTATCAATTGGTAAAATTCTTCGGTATAATCATCCACAGATCTAGTACCTTGTCTTAATAGATACAATCTCTTAAATAGAGACTGAGTGTATCGAAAAGGAAGAAAGTGACTCTGGATCTTCTTCTTCATTTTTTCCCACTTGGTGATTTTAGTCTTTCTTTGTCTCTCCCGTGAACGCCTCATTTGTTCCCACCAAGCAGATGCTCGGCCCTTTAGTTTGATGGCAACCTGTTTCACCTTTACGTTATCTGGAACCTCCTTATAATCGAATATGCGCTCCACCTCGTTCAACCAATCGATGAATCCTTTTGCGTGTAGCATACCAGAAAAATCCGATAGCTCCATTCTGAAACCCAGATCAATGCGACGGTCCTCATGATCACGTCGTCCCCATAGTTGCCTCCTATGGTGGTAAGGGTTATCATAACTTGATTCATAATCATAGGATTCTTCATCGTGTTCAAGATGTGGGACTTCCTCCTCTGGAACACCCACCCACGACCCAGTTTTTTTGTTTGCTAGCGCCTGGGTTACTCTCTGAACTGTCTCTGTAAATCCTCAATCATCACGTCCTGGATGCTACGATCACAGTGCGAGACTTCCTCAGCCGGAACCTGTCCTCTACGACAACGACCACAACCACCAGCCATTAAAACCGATGAGTCTACTCCCCAGAAAGATGTTTGAGCTTTGATACCAACTGACGCCGGGCGGGATAGCGATTATCTTGCGGGCTGGTAAACAATTGAATTCACAAATAAAGGAACAAGAGATTCACCAGAAAACACAGAGAAATCTCTCTAATGTGTATAGTATATTTATCAAAATTCAAGTCCCCTATTCAACCCACAAGCCGGGTGTATATAACTAGCAAAACTTTATCCCCAAGTCACTCTAGAATATTCCTAGAGATTTGGAAATAAAAATAAAAATAAAAATGGAAATAAAATTCTCCTAGGGATATGAAAAGATTATAACAAACTTCCTAGGAATGCGAAAAAGGATTCTAACAAACTTCCTATTTTTACGGGAATAACAAACTTACAAATAATAAAATATTATTAATTAAAGAACTGAATATAAAGAGAGAAACAATTAACTATTAGTCTGTCGAACTTCCGAAGTCGAAGGTGTTCAACTCCCGAAGCTGAAGGTGTTTCATTACCCGAAGTCGAAGTCAAAAGATCTTATCTTCCGAAGCTGAATGAATTAATTTCGAAGGTGTTTAATGGCCTGTGACGATCGTCTCTTTCATGATATTCTAATGCCATCAACAAATTATCCGATAGCTCAGTTTCTTCGGCTTCGGACCATCCTGCATCATCTCTCTTCCACAAAAGTAGGGTGCACCTTGAGGCTCAAACCCAAGAGCAAACTAATTGTATATATACTCAATTGATTTTTAGTTCTTAACCAATGTTGGACTTTAACTTCCCACAAGCATTTATTATCATTTCAAAAGATGATCTTTAGTAGTAAATTTATCATTCATTACCCCATGGATTTGAGCTTCCTAATACTTGATTTTAATCTACTCATGGAGTAGAACACATTTATATGTGTATTCATTTCAAATGATTAATGAAACCACTTAAATTCTAGTTTAAAAACTCATGTTTAAAACTTCATTTAAGCTCAAATTCTAACATAAAATGTCCAACACTATTTCATTCTCTCTCTATGTATATAGACAATTTTGGCCCCAAAGTATGGGGATTGGAACCAGTAACCTTAAGGTTATTCCAACACAATATCACTATTTTTTACTTATTCACAAAATTCTTCACAATAATTTTCAATATATCTATTGTGATTTCTCACAGGCAAAAAACTCCATTTTTCTTTTCCCGTTTTGCAGGTGGGGGAGAAAAGGAGGTCCATAAACCAAATGCTTTGTTTATTTAATTATTTGCCATGGAAGTATCAGACTTTGGGCATACTAATCCTGATAATAAGCATACATAAGGAGAAGAATCACTACAAACATCTTTACTAATATCAATAACAATTATCTATATAATTATAAGCTGCCAAAAGGAGGCTTAATTTGTTAAGTATTAATTAGCATGTCCTCACAAGGCCCGACTCATCACCGTTAGTGTTAGGATTTGTGTTACTCGGACTCACCAACTTCTGATGGAGTACCCGAGTCGACACAATCCGACACGGGTGCGGGTGTGGGATTTGTGTTGGATGCGACACTTTCAATTCGGATACGTAACAACAATCAGCATGGCGATGGACAGAAGAAGAAGGATCGACAGAAGAAGAAGAGGAAGAAGGATCGACTGAAGAAGAAGAAGGATCCACAAAAGAAGAAAAAGAATCGACGAAGAAGAAAAAGAAGAAGAAGAAACGACTGGAAAAAAAAATAAGAATCGTCGTTTTATTCTTTTCTCCAACGAACGAGCTTGGTTGAGTATGTCTGAGTATTTGAGAACGAACGAGCTTGGCTGATACGTCTGAGTATTTGAGATCAGATCTGGGAATTAAATATCCGTGGAAAATTACAGTTAGGTACCCCATAATTTTTATAATTTAGTCCCCTAAGTTTTCTAAAAGTTCAAAATAACCCCTAAAAATTACTTATCAGTCCCTGTAGTTTTGTTTTCTTCCATTTTAGCCCCTGAAGTTTCAGTAGTTTCAATTCCGCCCATGTTTCTTTATATATTTGCACTTCAACCTTTAAAATTTCATGATAAATGCATGTCTATATGAATTTGGAAATCATAAACATTATTGTTAAAAAATCATAGCATACCGTATCCCCGCACCCGTGTCTAGGTGGAGCTAATCTCTTAGTAACTCCATCTGGTAGTGTGTTTATTTTAACTTGTCTCTTACTAATTCTCATACACGGGTAATGGACTTTTTTTAGATGAAATCTGGCCTAAGACAATATAAGCTTAGTCCATTCACACGATTCTAGTTTTTCTTCAAGAGGGGAATATCTGAATTAACTTGGTATTATTGAATCTTGTCATTGATTCAATCTCATCACCACCCTGAAAATCCTAACCTGTGTTACTTGGACTCGGGTGCGGGTGTCGGATTCGGGTATGAATCTAAGTGTCAGACACGTGAAGTTAAAAAATAGAGGATACGCGGATATGAATCCGAATATAGACACGGGTGCGGGCATACGGTATGCTATAATTACAGTTAGGTACCCCATAATTTTTATAATTTTTTAATGTAGTCCCCTAAGTTTTCTAAAAGTGCAAAATAACCCCTAAAAAATTACTTATCAGTCCTTGTAGTTTTGTTTTCTTCCATTTTAGCCCCTGAAGTTTCAGTTCTGCCCATGTTTCTTTATATATTTGCACTTCAACCTTTAAAGTTTCATGATAAATGCATGTCTATATGAATTTGGACATCATAAACATTATTGTTAAAAAATCATAGCATACTGTATCTCCGCACCCGTGTCTATATTCGGATTCATATCCGCGTATCCTCTATTTTTTAACTTCACGTGTCTGACACTTAGATTCATACCCGAATCCGACACCCGAGTCCGAGTAACACAAGTAAGGATTTTCAGGGTGATGATGAGATTGAATCAATGACAAGATTCAATAATACCAAGTTAATTCAGATATTCCCCTCTTGAAGAAACACTAAAATCGTGTGAATGGACTAAGCTTATATTGTCTTAGGCCAGATTTCATCTAAAAAAAGTCCATTACCCGTGTATGAGAATTAGTAAGAGACAAGTTAAAAAAACACACTACCAGATGGAGTTACTAAGAGATTAGCTCCACCTAGAGAAACAAAGATGAACAATATGATGATTACTAAGAAACTATACATGTTCTTTGCTAAATGACGTGTCGTTGGAAGGACTGCTGAATAAATATCATCACAGTGTATAACTAAATAACGATAATTGTTAAACAGGAAATAGCAGCTTGAGAAACACTACTTACTTCAAAAGAGCCGCGCGCCAAGTAGGTTCCAAATAAAAACAGTAGTTTAGATCCAGATCTTTAAGTGTTGTGTTCTCATCGATTTCAACATTGTCTGCTGAACGCCCTAGGGAGGAACCTTTTAAATCAAACCTTCGATGGATCCTCAACTCCGTGCAAAACATATTTCCCATTACTACAAAGCGAAACTGCAAAACAGAAGTTATTATATACAATAATTGCTTGTGTACATAAAGTTTCACCACCTTCAAATTTCATTTAGCAAAAGAAAGATAAAATTGAAATCAAACAATAAAATAATATTTCTGCCATCTTTCATTACAGAAGAAGAACAAGCATCAGCAACAGTGGCGGAACCAAAACATTTTTAGAGGGGGGTCAAAATACATCAGTAAAAAATATTTATTTATTGACGTTTGGAGTGTTTCTTTCAAATTTATTTTGCCCAATTATAGTATTTCACAACATCCTATTCCAACCCTTGTCAACCTTTGAGTTGCAAGTCTATTTGCATTAAATACATATACATATACATATATATATATATATATATATATATATATATATTAATTTCCTCCGAACTATGAGACTATTTTATGGATAAATTACAAATTATAATATTATATATTCTAAACCTTATATTGTGGTTCTGGTCATCTTCATTGGAGACAACTGAGAGGAGCCACTCAAAGCATGAAAATGAATTAAGTTATTCTCATTTACAAAAAATTGATACCAATGTATGATTAAATCAGTAAGACAAATGAGTGCAATATTAATTAATTAATTATCAAACTTATTTAACATTATTTTATCTTATAATAATATTGTTAATTTATTGTATATGGAAGGACATGAAGAAACAAATGAATTAATACCATCTCATAACAAAGATCAAATTTAACTAATATTAACATGCTTCAAATTCCTAGGTTGGAGGGTCATATGACCCCCTAGACCCTCCCTAGTTCCGCCAGTGATCAGCAAGGATGTAACTTGTGATAAAATCAGCTTTTTGACAAGGGAACACACTTTAAGAAATTAGTATCTAGAACTAGCATGAATATATAGTTTAATTATAACTGATATATTTTGGTTATATCTGGTACAATATAAAAAATTTCAGAAATAAAGTCAAAATTTATAATGTTACCTTTTGGCCACTGGACGGCTTTATTCTATGAAGACCAAAAAATTTGGTTATGAGTGTGTTCTCATATGTCCGAACATGATGGTGGTAATCTGGAAGCATTCGCATAAGAACCTTCACATAAGAACACCAGTCCTATAAACTTTAGCAACGGTTACACAGGAATAAAACAGAAAAATAATTAAGCATGTTTCATTTTCTGGAAGAGAATGCTTGTTCAGTAGCTGACACAACTAAATTGCATGCCAAGCAAAATGTAAGATTGGAATGACAATTCAAGCAAGGAAACCTCACAGAGTAAGTGAAGTTCTACACTAATCTATATCAAAGTAAGCTTATCACAGTATGACACATTTATTCCCGTGCCCTTATTTACATTTACTTCTTTACTTATAATTTTTTTTTACCCGTGCTGTCACCTATTCTTTCTGTCAGTATCCATCAATCCTACCCCACAATCATTAAAGTACACATTTCAATAAAAGCATCTGTCCCTTGGATTCACACACAGACAAATAAAACCCACTTGATGCTACATAAAGGTAAGTTTCTTGTGTGTAACATGCTTGCAGTCCTGATGTTGTAAGCAATTTATTGCTTTTGACACACTCTACCTGCAACAAATATTATACAATGCAAAATATGAAGTACTTTACTGTTTAGGGTAGTGATATTAGCACTCATATTTTTTCACAAAGACAAAACTACTTTTACAAGTGTGAATGCTAAATATGAAAAAGTTGGTAAATGAAGAAAATAATGTATTCTAACAAGAAAAATTAAAGAGTATTTTGTCTTTATGATAAAATGTGAGTTCCAATAACATTTTGTCGAGTGCCAATTTACTCTATCTCCTGAATAAGTTGAAGTGGAAATTTATAGCAATTTGCTGGAGTATAGTTTCTGAGGTGATCTCCATTGAATAGTTTGACCCATACATATATGGGGCTCAGGTTGCATACGGTTATGTTTGAATCCATGACAGTCAAACTAAGACATTAGCAGTTAGGCATGATGACAAGTTCAAAATCTAATCAAAGTACGGAAGAGCTTCAGTCTTCTTTCTTCTCTATTCACGGTATACTCCTAATCTTATCTCTATTCACCTTTCTAGTTTAAAATATTTATGCACTCCAATGGAGGTAGTATCAGGCAAGGTCAATCTACTGAATAATCATGACATAAAAAGAATCTTCTACGTGCAAGAATGTGAGAAAGGAGCAGTCTTGAGGTCACAAAAGTAGAATCTAAATGAGCACGTGTAAATGTGCAAGGTCCAGATCTACCTTTACTTCAGATTTTCGGAGGGTCTTAATCATGAAATGATCATCTTGAGACAGGAAAAAGACGCTACCACTTTTCCCAGGAGAAGAAAGTTCCCGAAGAGCATCATTTCCACAAATAGACATCATGTAATCAGCAGCATCAATCTTAAACATCTCCCTCAAGTTCCTACATTAGAGCAAGTACGCCTTCAACCTTATGCTACTAAGTATACACATAATTTTAACAAAAATCTGCAAGTAGCCGAATAAAGTGAGAGAATTTAGCAAGAAGGATAAGAGAAATGAGTTATCAACTAGGTCAAGAACACAGAGTACTGCAAATGAACTTCTAACCCTGTAAGGTAACGAAGAGGGCCACTAACCTGAAAACCATCGGACAATAATCTTTCCACTTGAAATCCTCTGATTGGTGAGGGGGTGTCAACTGGGACCCCTCTTTAGGAAAATTCATCCAAAAGCTGGCACGGGGACCAAAATCTGAAGCTCTTACTTCTCGCCTTTGTATGGGTGTAATTTTCCCTACAGTATATCTGATAATATTCTAACAAATTGGTCAGTGATGATCTGCTCAATAAGTGATGAACTAAGGGATAGTAATGAAGTTTAAATCTATTCAAGAGAAGATATAACTTCTTTCACTGTAAAATGTACACAGAAAACCTTGGTATACACACACATGCATATACATCGTGCATTATAACTATAACACCAATGTCCGGATACATCTATGAGCGCAGAGATTAAATGATGTAACTTGTCCTGTTGAAAGGACACCTCGAACCTCAAAATCTCCTCTTCCATCCCAACCCCCATATATAATATTTTTTTTAAAATGGAAGAAGAAGAAAAAAGAAAGAAATAGATATTCTTTGTTCATAAAGTTATCTACAATTATTAGCATATTATTTTCCTTTCCTAGGTTAGAGTTATAGACAACTGCTAAACATATTTCTTCATGATTTTTATGTGATGTAGTTAGAGACAAGTTAGGAAGGTTTTACTATAAGAATATATGGTAGAAACCCAAGTTTGACTCCTTCATCATGGTATGCCTTTCTATCCTCCTTAAACCTTCTTCTGTTCTGTCTTTGTCGTAGTTTATCAGAATTGTATCTCGGAATGTTATCAAATCTGGTTGCAGTATTCATGTCGCTTCTCCACTATGGATGCTTAAGGAAAAACTTTGAGGCTTCAATGTCTGGTAAAATCAATATTAGTGTGGTATGATTGCGATGTGATAATAAAAATGGCTTCATTCTGTGAGGGTATTTTAATTCCGCTTCTGAAAACAATAAATCTATAATTTTCTATCTACATCATCTGAGCATGATTATAGTTAAACAGCATCAACAAAGCTTTAGTTAAAAGTAAAAGCTTGTGCAGTCGTGTGTGAAATCTGATATAGCTAAAGGACTTCATCCACTTTGTGCAAATAATGGTAAAGGTTTTACCAAGTAATTTAAGACGAATCCGAGAAATATGATTATAACTATAGTGAAGGAAATTTACCTGATTCCAAGCTGCAAACTGAGCATTAAATCGTAACTCCTGTGACCCTTAATGATTGCTTCACCTGGTCTCTTTACCTCTTTTGTGAGTTTCTTCTGTCGCCTTTTTGCTCTTTTGGATGATGAAAAACTATTATTTAACACAATCTCACTAATTAAAACACCTTGCATATATTCTCTTTCCAGGATTGGAGCATTTGTAGCACCATCATTTTCTTCACCATCCAGAACAGAATCATTTGATACATCATGTCCAATCAGTTTCTCGATAGCGACCTCAAGACTCCACCGTCTTTCTAAAGAAACATTTGTTGTACGAGACTGCTCAAGATTTAACAGGTTTGTGTTGGAAAGATTATCTGAAGAATCACGACGAGATCCTCGGTTCTCACCAATCTTAAAATTTCCCATATCAACAGAAGAAGCATGTTGAATACGTGAAACTTGCTTCTGTCTTCTTAGATCTGGAAGCAAGCCTCGTTTTCTCAAAGCATTAAGGTACCGTTCTTGTACGGCTGGAAATTTGCTGCCTTTTGGATAAAATGCTCCTTTTCCATCCTTCAAGCCTCTCGTCCAAGTTCCAACATAGAACCCACCATCACACCATGTATAAATTCCCAATCCATGCATCATGCCATTTAACCAGCTTCCTTCGTATGAGTCTCCATTGGTCCAAGTAAGAATCCCTTTCCCCGACATTTTCCCTCCCTTCATATTTCCCAGATAGACATTTCCACCAACCCATGTATACTTACCAGGCCCTTCTGGAGTTCCCTGAATCCAAGCTCCTTCAAAAACATCTCCATTAGGGTATATTTGATATCCTAATCCATGTTTCAGATTTAATCGCCACCTCCCCTTGTATGTCATTTTATTAGGCGCAATATATGTACCTGTACCATGCATATAACCACCTGAAAATTCACCCTCATATACAGCTCCTGAAGGCAATTGGAGCTTGCCATATCCATGCCTCATCCCCCTTCTCCATTCACCTTCGTATTTGCAATTTTCTGACCAAACATATTTCCCTGAGCCCTCAGGTTTGTTGCCAAGAAGGGATCCAGAATAAAACTCCCCATTGGACAGCAAGAACTCTCCAACACTAAAGCCAGCAGTTCCCGAAGAAGAACGAGAAACTTCCCCGTTGGTGAGCGTGGTTGGGTAATCATTGCTACTAAATGATACGGCACCAAGAGATTTTGTCCTATTTGATAAACAGAGTTCTCCTTCGACATTATCAACAATAGCCACAGGGCCAGACATGCATAATTACCAAAAGGTTTCTGTTCCTTAGATGACAAGCCGTGTCCCAAATGTCCTAATGACCATTAGCCAAACAAAACTGTTAGTGTTGTGATGCCCCAAAAATTCCTCCGATTATCTATTGAGCAAGAACTCAAATAACAAGCAACCAAAAATGTAACAGAGGGAGAGAACATAATTATCTGCTACTCTAGGCCTAAGTTCATTATGCAGTTATGTGTTATTTAATAATATAAAAGTAACTATTAAGGAAATTCTAACAAAATTTTAGCAATTAATTTCGATTTTGGAAACCATAGTTGATGCTAAACTTGGACAAATGAAATTGAAATCTCAAAACAAGGTTAGTTTGGATATCTGGCCCCAAGCCTTGAATCAAAAAAAAATATTCTTCGTAAAAATAATCTAGTGCAGAATAATGACCCAGTGAACATTAACTGAAGGTTAGGATATCAGAAACCAATTTTGGTTGATACCTAGGAAAGTCGATCAATACTACCTACTAATACAATTACTTTACAATGAACGCCTCAAGCTTCAAAATCAAACTAAGGAAATCTGTGGGAGAAGAAAATAGACATTCAATTCTATTAAGCTCCAAACCAGACATAAATTAAACTCGCACCAAACATCACCATGTAATTACCATAAAAGCTTCTATTCCAGTGACTTCAAAACAACAAAATAAAAGCAAAATTGCCAAAAAAGAATTTCTAAACTAATTGTTCATCGATTACTGAAGCAACTCTTTAGCTAAAATTCTCAATTTTCTCTTCCATTTATCAAAAACACAAATTGAGATTTATAGAGATTACCTCGAATGAAACTAGGAAGAATTAGAAAAAAAAGTTGCTGCTGAAAAAGAAGTTTTGCCTTTTTGATGATGACCGCAATAAGTAGTCGGATAAGAAACCAAAAAAGCTCAAATCCCGAAGTAACTACTCCTTTCTTTACTCTACTCTACTCTACTCCATAGCCAGAGATGACGTCAAAATTCGAAGAACTATATGAATTCTTAAATGTAGGTTGTACAGTTACTACTACGCTAACTGAAAAAGACATTAACGTAACCATCTATTGTTTATTTCCAGGTCGGCGGCGCATAAGATGCTCGGACGACCGCCTCCCCACCCCCTCGTAACTTATTAATTCTTTATAAGCTGTAAAATTTGTTCAGCAACTTTTTCTTTTTTAAATACTCCTTGTTAGTCAACTTAAAAATAGTTTGATAAGAACCTCTCTTAAATTGAATTAATTTGATTGGTTAGCAATATTTATTTTGTGCACACAACTTTTTCGCATCAAGACTGAATTGTCCCAAAAATCGTATCAGTTTAAGCTGCCTAAAATTATCATAAAATTAGTAGATAACTAAAAAAAAAATTACGAACTTAAATTGAAATAAATCTCAATTGTCAAGTAAAGAAAAATATTACGCATCACGTGAAATAAATATATAAAAAAAAGTTAGTTTGTATCTTGCATAGATTAAAAGTTTGTATTATTTATTAGTCACGCGGGATATACATAGTACTCCCTCCGTCCTTATTTAAATAACGTTTTAAAGTTTTTTATTTATTCTTAATTAATTGATATTTGTTCAAATCTATGAGAATTAATGATAATTTTTCCAAAATTATCTTTCATTACTCTACCTATTTTTTTGGTACTTTAAACTCTTGTGCTATGATAAATTAATGATTTAAATGTATTATAAACAATTGAGTACTATATTTAATGTTTTCCAATCATTATCTTAATTCTTGTGTCCAATCTCTAAAACGTCATTTAAATAAGAACGGATGGAGTATTGTGTAAAAAAAATTAAGAAAATATTGAAATATGAGAGAAGTTAATAAGAGTTATGGATAATATGAGTAGAGAGAAAAAAAATAAGACAAAATATGTTATTTCTATTTAAGTTTTGTTGGGAGTGATTGATGAAATGTTAATTGCATTTTTATTTATCTTTTTATTATTATTGATTAATTCAATTAATTATATCTTTTGATTACGAAAAATTAAATTAGTTTCAAAAACAGATTCAAAACTTACCAGTTGTTGAATTGAATTGCAATTAGTGCACCGTCTATACCTAAAAAAAACGCTGATTGTTGGGTTACAGTGTAAGAGTCTAAATTATTAATAAATGAAATTTAATTTCTTTATTTATTATTTTGAAATAATAAGGGTTGATTTGATTAATGTGGTTAGTTATGGGTAAAATACGTAAATATTTTAAATAAGTAAGTGGTTATAAAATACTCATTGTCGTCGGAGAATATTTGTTTGGTCGTAGAATAATATTAACTTTGCTTTGCCGGAGAATATTAGACGACGACAGTAATTTCGTTTAATAATACAACAAAAAAAAGCGATTGGATGAAAAAAACGACAAGTATAAGTTGTTTATAAATAATGGCGTAATATTCATCGTCGTATTTGTTGGAATCTTAAATTGGTTAAAACACAAGATAACTGGCGTTTGTCAGACAAGAAGATTATACCAGATTTAACCAATTATCGATTCTTACGTAAGCAAGACTACTCAATAATTGTTATAAAGATTCTATATTCAAGTATTTTATTTTATTGATTCAATAATTCTTTGCGTTGATATTTTATATTATTGTTGCTTCAATAATTGTCACTACACAAGATTTTCCATTATCGAAATAATAATTCATATTATCTGAATAATATTATTAAAAAATATTATTAGCGATAATGCCAGAAAGTTCTATCTAAGAGAGGTTTGGTCACCTAATTGCGCCAAGAAGGAGAAATTTTATTGGAAAGTTCCTCTTTCTGAACTACTCATTCAGTTGCAATCTTCGTGATTACGTAATATTATTTGTGAATAATTAATTATTGATTTATTTGATGAGGAAAATATTATTTTTATGTGAATATGTATGGAGAAAATTTTTAAAGTGTGATAATTGTTGAAAATCGATATTTTATCTTTTTACGATAAAATAATATTTTATTATATTATAATAATATAATAATGATGATATTTTTTACAATGAATGTGGGATATATGAAAGTATATGAGAAGAAAAGAGTATTTTTATTTACAAAAGTTGTTTAAAACATGTTAAACACGTATCGTGGCTCATTTCTCGATTTGAAATTTGATCATGCTTTGTAAAATCGTCTGTTTGTGGATTTTGGCCAATTTACATTTGGAATTTGGGAAAAACTTTCTTCCGAAAGTTGTAGATAATGAAATTTCCTATATAAAAGACATATGGTTCAAATTTTTTTACGATAAAAGAAATTTATTTATTATGAATTATTGAAATTCCGTAGTTCCGAAATAATTAATTTTTGGAAGTTTTTATTATTTATTTTAAGAAAAATGTTTTTCTCATTTGAGTGGCACATGTTAATGGTTGAATTCAGATTCTTTGGTGTGCTAAGGAAATTAAGAAAAATATATAATTATTTTATTAAATTTTCTGCTTTGATGTTCTAAGCAATTTCCTATAAATAGGGTGTTTAGGTTTGAATTGAAAATCATACCAGAAACTGAAATCTTCTCTCTCTTTCTCTCTCGATATATTGAGTGTATTCTTGTGAGTATTTTGATACTTTTGAGTGTTCTTTATCTGATACTGTGCAAGTTCAGCGTATAGCTTATATCCCAGATTTCAACTAGAAATCTTATTTTTACGAGGTAAGGATGTTATTTTCTTCGTAAGTGATATTATTTCTTCAATATCATTATGCCGAAATATTGGTTGGAATTTTTTATCAAATTTGAAATTTTTTCATGTCGGGGGTTACTATTCACGAGTTACTATTCACGAAGCATGATGATTTTCTTGTGGAATTTCTATATTTTGGTGTTTGAGATTCTTATTCACGATATCTGACTATTCACGAATCGACATTATTCACGTAAAAATTAAATTTTCGTTTTTCGTCTAAAATATTTATTATGGATACTAGCTTTGATCAGATCCATGTTTTGATCATTCTTGCATTTTACTCCACTATAATTATTTATGAGGTATTTTTGGACGTGTAATAGTTGAAAATACGAATCCTTAATATTTATTCTTTTGTTTCATTTGGATTCGCTTTCTTTTTAAAATATTTTCATCATCCTCTGCTCTAAATGATGATATAATTGAATATCTTTTACCGTAGTCAAAATTAATGATTTCGATGAATATCTTTGACCAGTAGTGCAAAGATGAGCAGTGTTTAGATGAACATGATTAATGATGAATATCTTTTGCCGTAGTGCAAAGATGAATATTTGATTTCAGCTTATATATTGATTGATGTTACAGGGATAAAAGATAGATGATGAACTTTTAAATTCATATATAGAAGATAGTTGATTTCATTCTCTACTTAACTCTTCTAATTAATTATTATTTCCGCTATTGATTTCAAACTTATTGTCTATTGTATTCTATTAGATTTTTCCCTGTTGAGGACTAATGATAATTTGTTTTATATTATCTTAATCATAATATTCTTTACTGGGCTAGTTGAGCTCACCATTTTCTTTTTTATTCCATTTTTCTTCTCAGGAGGCGAGAATGTAAAAGTCTTAGTAAAGGGGTATGGAATGAAGGTTCTAGAAAGTTGTTTTAGTAGTCCTCACATTTTTGTAAAATATCAATAATTGTAATGAGGACTTATTTGAGTGTGGATATTATACAGATGATAATATTTGTATTTAAACTCACAGTTTTTATGTTGTATTAATAAAGTCAGTAGTTAGATCTGTACCTATGTATTTTGACGACTCAGAATGGGTGTCAGATACCTATTTTGGGGGCGTCGCGGTTAATATCGAGTTAAGGGATACGATCTCCGCGGAGATGGGGAATAGAACTAGGAGGGAGAGACGAGTAAATCCTTCGCCAGTGTGTCCTACCTAAGCTTATTTGTTGGTTGGTCGAGTATAAGGTTATTATGTCGTATGTCAATTTCTTTAATTAACCTCTTGTTGGTGGCAAGATTTGAGAACGACAATTTGAAAATATTAACAATGGAGTGAATGAGACCGTGGAGAAAGCTCTAATCGCCAACCAAGATAATGTGATGTCAGGCGAAGAAAGAATTAGAGATATCCACGTGGTGAGTGAAGAATTAATAGTTGCACCCGAGATAGTCGCAGGGGTAGCAGCTGAGTGTGAGGAAGAAGAGGAACCTGAGGAGAATTTATTAGAAGAATTTTATGATCAAAATTTAAAATTACAAAATCGTATTCATGAGTTAGAAGAAGAGTCAAGAACGGCAAAGGTATCAGAAGCAAAAAGATGAAACAATTCTAAATTGTGTTATACCCGTGTGCGATGCTTGAATGGTACACTCTTTGGCATAATATAAGATATTAGAATTTGGAATATGAGAATGCTATGATCAAAGTTCGATGAAAGAAGAAGCAAAACCAAACGAATGAGAATGGAGGATCGTGGGTAAAAGCTACACGACACGTTGATATTGTAGAAAAAGGCGTCGATCCAATAAGGCCAAAATAGATGAAATGGATTTCGCTTTTTGGACAAAGAATTGGGAGAATCCAACATCGAGTTGAAATTACCCTACGCAGAGAGCCATCAACCCCAATTCGATATGGATCGGAGAGTAATGATTGAAATCATGGATTAGGAATTTGTGAAGCAACGAGCGGGTGGAATGTACTCTATAGCAAATTTAAGTCCAGTTGGGACGGTGGCACCGTGAGCGACATCTGAACAAGTCAAAGTCAATCTGTTCTCGGAGAGAAGCGTTTGTCGTGACCGCCCAAAACGCGAGGAACTTGAGCGAAGGTATCACGGGTTAGTTAATTATAAATTCTTGCGAAGTCTATACCTTATTAGAATCTGGGATTCTACCCATTCTTTTATCTCTCATGCTTGTGCTCAACGTTTAAACTTGACTCTAGGAGAAATTAGACTTTGATTTATCTCGTGGAGACTCTGTTAGAGAAACTTTCATCACATCCATCGTTTATAAATCTTGTTTGATCCAAGTTGGCACCATCACATTACCTGTTGATCTTATCTCTTTAAAGATACTTGCTTTTGATGTGATTTTAGGGATTAATTGGTTAACTACTCATCATGCCAAATTGATTGCTTTTGTAAGGTTGTTAGTTTTCATATTCCTAAGTAACATGTTATTCGAATTTAAGCAACCAAACCATTGAAGTCAAACTCTTTTATATCAAGCCGTAAAATCATTCGTTTATTGAAAAACGGATGTCAAGCTTTCTTAGCCATGTTATGGACTTGAACAAAGATACGTCAGATTTGAATGATATTTCGGTTGTTAATAAATTTCCTGACGAATTTCCTGAAAAATTTCCTGGCCTATTCCCAGAGCGTGATATTGAATTTTGTATCGACTTTGAACCCGGTACAAAACCCATTTCTAAAATCTCATATCGAATGGCTCCTATTGAACTTCAGGAGTTAAAAACCCAACTATAGAAGTTGATAATCGAGCCTCTATCCGGTGACTTCTTTTTGTGGAATGCACCGAAGCGGACTATCCGTAGGGGACACCATATTCGTGTGATAAGTAAAGCGATAGGTGTCATTGTGACGTCTTTATCCAAGGTTGGGATATGAGTCACGATTTGAGAGCAACCTAAAATCGAGAATCGAAATACGTTACTTTCTAAGCTTAGTTGGTTATTATCGGAGATTCGTTGAAGGATATTCTCGAATCGCTATTCTATTAACGATATCGACTCGTAGAGATACAAAATTCAAATGGAAGCAAGGAATGTGGGAAGAGCTTCAAGATCTCAAGAGAAGACTCATTTAACACTGTTTGACAATACCATCATACGGTTCGAATGGATTTGTTATCTCTGTGACGATGCTTCAGCAAAGGGTTAGGATGTGTTCTCATGCAACGTGGAAAAGTCATAGCTTTATGCCTCATGACAACTTAAAAATATGAGAGGAATTATCCTACTCACGATCTCAGAGTTGGCAATGATGCGTTTTTGCTTAAAGATCCGGAGGCACTATCTATATGGGGAGAAAGTGAAGATATATTCGCACCATAAAAGCCTCAAATATTTCTTCACTCAAAAAGAACTCAACACGCTAAGCAACGACGTTGGCTCGAAATATTGAAAGATTACGACCACACTATTCAATACCATCCGAAAAAAAAGCAAACGTGGTGGTAGGACGCGTTGAGTAGAAGATCATATACAGGAATGAGTACGATGATGTCTAGTATACGCATAGAACCAACTTTAATTGATAAAGTTAAAGTTGCTCAAGCCACAGAACCGGAGCTGATGCGTATGAAGAAAAAAATGCAAGAATGTGTTATTCCAGAAGCAAGAATCGATGAAGAAGGAATACTTCGAGTCCACTCCAGACTTTGTGTTCCTAATGATTCTGATTTGAAGTACAAGATCATGATGGAGGCACACAATACACCATTTGCAATACATCTTGGGAGTACCAAAATGTATCATGATCTTCGACATACAATTTGGTGGAACAATATGAAGAGAGAGATCGCGAAGTTTATATCGAGGTGTTTAACTTGTCAACGTGTAAAAGCGAAGCATCAAGTGCCAAAAGGTCCATTGCAACCACTTAAGATTCAGAGATGGAAGTGGGAACACATTACCATGGATTTCGTTACGGGTCTTCCCACGGTTTCTCAAGGCATAAATGCTATTTGGGTTATTGTTGATAGATTAACTAAGTCTACTCATTTCTTGCCGATACAGGAGACTTATTGTAGGACCCCAACTTTTTGAATAAAGATTAAATTTTCTTGAAATATATTTTTTAATATTATGGTGTAGATTTGATATAATGTTATAGTTGTGGGTAATATTTACAAATTTTGCAAAATACGCAAGTTGTTATATAATATTCTATTGGTGGGAGAATATTCGTTTTAACAGGAATATTAAATACAACCAAGACAATCATTGGTGGACCCTCATTAACGGAATTATCATTCGGATCGAGAAAAGCGACAAAAATATTTTTATGAAATAACGGCGGAAGTTTTACCGTTAACTGTTGAAACACCGGTGTTAAAAGTACGATGTCTGGCATTGGTCGCATAAGTAAGACACAAGTATTGATTATAGATTCTAACGTGAGAAGTCACTCGCTTATACTCAATTATTGCTACGATAATTATTGCATCATATCTCTCATATTATTGATTCAATTATTATCACAAAGATCATTTGCATAATATTTTATATTATTAAATCAATAATTGAGATGACAAAGTTATTCATATTATTATTTGCAATATTGACAATGTCAGTAAGTTACATCAAGGAGAGGTTTGGTCACCTAATTGCGGCTGAATAAAGAAAAATCCTTATCGGAAAGCCCCTCTTCCCGTAAAGCGACCTAGTTGTTAAATATTGTGAGTTATAATATTAATGATGAATAAGTTGTGTTGATTAAAATGAATTTTGATAGTTCCATTTGTGTTGGGATTATTAGTGTTAGTGGAAATTGACATGTATTCCATGATAATTGATGCTCAGGGGTTATATTGATAAATTGGGTAATTTATCGGATAAATGAGCAATTAATTGCTACTAATTCACATACTTATATAACTATTTGTTCACATGTGTGTACTATTGAATCACATTATTTACTATTAGGGGAGTTGGTGCAAGATTGATAATACTTGCATGACTAAGTTAAAAATGGAGGTATAGATGGAGGTACTATCTTTGTAATTTTTATTTTTCACATGATTATACTATTGATTCACATGATTGAACTATTGATTCACATTATTTACTATTAGGGAGGTGGTGCAAGTTTGATAATACTTGCAGGACTAAATTAAAAATGAAAGAAAAGTTGGAGGTATCAGATTGTAATTTTTGAGCCCCAAAACGCGTAAATTATCGAAACTATATTTTACTATAAATAAGCTCATTCTTCCTTCATTTCTCACAAATTCACAAAAGTTTTAGAGCGATTATTATTATAGAAATTATATAGAGAAAGAAGAAGAAAGTCTACTACCTCACTATTTCAAAGATATCAGCTTTTTCCAGGTAGAGAGAGTATTATTTCTTTCTTATCCCACGAAGAGAACTACGTTATTCCATTCTTTATTATTATATTGGAATAACCTATATACTGTGCTACTCTATACTTGGTGAAATTCTTTTCGTTATTCCATTCTTTATCATTACATTTGAACATCCTCGTGTTTGTGCGTTTACGCCGGGACTGGTTCCATTATTTATCATTCATTGCAACATCACATGCATGCGTTTTTACGTGGGATTCGGTTTCGCCTTTTATTATTCATTGGAATATCCTCGTCTCGTGCATTTTTTTGGGACCGATTTCGTCTTTATTATTACATTGGAATATCACATTCGCATGCTTTTACGTTGGACTCGATTCCATTATTTATTATTCTGTTGGAATAACTCTGCATGTATTTGCCTATCGCATGCCCGGTGATTTCTTTTGTTATTCCATTCCTTGTTATATTTAGTTGGATAAAGTTTTGACTTCTATACTCCATGAAATTAGTGGAATATCCTTGATATTTCAAGGCTTCATCCGAAGATCTTTTCATGAAAATATTCTCCCGAGCATTCTTGAATTTTACTCTACAAAGCAGTATCATGTTGACAATTTGGACGTTATTGATTCCTGGATAAAATAATTCTTGAACTTGTTTTATTGAATTCTTATATCATTGTTATCATCCTCATGTTTATATTTTGTTGAAAGTCATCTATGGCCTGTAGTGCATAGATGGACTTGGTATGATTATGACTAGAGATTATTCGGTATAATCATAACTGTAATATTACAAATAATGTGGTAAAAGTCCTCATTGGCCCGTAGTGCATTGATGGACAGTTGATGGCATGATCATGACCATTAATGAATACACAAATATTCTTGTCCCGTGAGGCATGGATAATTGTGGTCGTGATCTTAAAGAATATCCTCGCTATATAGACGGGGTGATTCGGTGATGTGGAGTATTTATTAAGCTGAGTCCCAGCGATAAAAGTGATGAAAACCTTTTAAATCATAAAAGATAGTAGATTTTATTCTCTACTTGACTCTTTTAATGAATTGCTTGTTCCGCTGCAGTTAAACTTGATGGTTGTTATATTATATCAGTTTAACTGTAAGACCCCAATTTTTTGAATAAAGATTAAAATTTTTTGAAATATATTTTTGAATATTATGGTGTGGATTTGATATAATGTTATAATTGTGGGTAATATTTACAAATTTTGCAAAGTATGCAAGTTGTTATATAATATTCGATTGGTCGAGGAATATTCGTTTTAACAGGAAATATTCGTACAACAACACAATCATTAGTGAACCCCCACAACGGAATTATTGTCGGATTGAGAAAACGACAAAAATACTTTATGAAAATAACGGCGGAAGTTTTACCGTTAATGTTGAAACACCGTTGTTAAAAAGAATGATATCTGGGTCAGTTGCATAGAAGACACAAGTATTGATTATAGATTCTAACGTGAGAAGTCACTCGGTTATACTCAATTATTCATGATAATTATTGCATCATATCTCTCATATTATTGATTCAATTATTATCACAAAGATCATTTGCATAATATTTTATATTATTAAATCAATAATTGAGATGACAAAGTTATTCATATTATTATTTGCAATATTATCGACAATGTCAGAAGTTCACGAGGAGAGGTTTGCTCACCTAATTAATAAGGCTACCAATAAGGAGAAATCCTTATCTGAAAGCCCCCTCTTTCCTGTGAACGACCTGGTTATTAAATATTGTGAGTTATAATATTAATGATGAATAAGTTGTGTTAATTAAAAATAAATTTTGATAGTTCCATTGTATTGGGATTATTAGTGTTAGTGAAAATCGACATCTATTAGATGATAATTGATGTCAGGGGTTATATTGATAAATCGGGTAATTTATCGGATAAATGAGCAATTAATTGCTACTAATTCACATACTTATATAACTATTTGTTCACATGTGTGTACTATTGAATCACATTATTTACTATTAGGGGAGTTGGTGCAAGATTGATAATACTTGCATGACTAAGTTAAAAATGGAGGTATAGATGGAGGTACTATACTGTAATTCGTATTTTTCACGTGATTATACTATTGATTCACATGATTGAACTATTGATTCACATTATTTACTATTAGGGGAGGTGGTGTAAGTTTGATAATACTTGTAGGACTAAATTAAAAATGAAAGAAAAGTTGGAGGTATTGTACTGTAATTTTTCGAGCCCCAAAACATGCAATTATCAAAACTATATTTTCCTATAAATAGAAGCTCATTCTTCCTTCATTTCTCACCAATTCACAAAAGCTCTAGGGCGATTATTATAGAGAGAAATTATAGAGAGAAAGAAGAAGAGAAGTATGCTACCTCACTATTCCAGTATCTAGTTTTTCTAAGGTAGGGAGTATTATTTCTTTCTTATCCATGAAGAGAACTTCTGTTATTCCATTCTTTATTATTCTATTGGAATAACCTGTATACGCGGGCTACCCTATACTTGGTGAAATTCTTCTTTATTCCATTCTTTATCATTCTGTTGGAACATCCCGTCTGCGTGCGTTTCTGTGGGACTGGTTCCATTATTTATCATTCTCATTGCAACATCCCTGCTGCATGCGTTCTACGCTGGGACTGGTTCCGCTCTTTATTATTACATTGGAATATCCTCACATGCATGCTTTTACGCCTTTGGGACCGATTAAAATCTTTATTATTACATTGGAATATCTTGTGCATGCGCTTTACGTTGGACACGATTCCATTATTTATTATTACATTGGAATAACTGCGTATGTGATTCTATCGCATGTCAGTGATTTCTTTTGTTATTCCATTCCTTGTTATATTCGGTTGGTTAAAGTTTTGACTTTATACTCCATGAAATTAGTGGAATATCTCGATATTCAAGGCTTCATTCAAAGATCTTTTCATGAAAATATTCTCTCGAGCATTCTTGAATTTTACTACTCAAAAAGATATCATGTTAACAATTTGGACGTTATTGATTCCTAGATAAAATAATTCTTGAACTTGTTTTATTGAATTCTTATATCATTGTTATCATCCTCATGTTTATATTTTGTTGAAAGTCATATGTGGCCTGTAGTGGATAGATGGACTTGGTATGATTATGACTAGAGATTATTCGGTGTAATCATAACCGTAATGTTACAAATAATGTGGTAAAAGTCCTCATTGGCCTGTAGTGCATTGATGGACAGTTGATGGCATGATCATGACCATTAATGAATACACAAATATTCTTGGCCCGTAGTGCATGGATAATTGTGGTCGTGATACTAAAGAATATCCTTGGCTATAGTACAGGGGTGATTCGGTGATGTGGAGTATTTATTAAGCTGAGTCCCAGCGATAAAAGTGATGAAAAATCTTTTAAATCATAAAAGATAGTAGATTTTATTCTCTACTTGACTTTTTTAATGGATTGCTTATTCCGCTGCAGTTAAACTTGATGGTTGTTATATTATATCAGTTTAACACTGTTGAAGGCTAACGATAATATATTCTGCATTATCTTAGTCATAATATTTTCTACTGGGCTAGTTGAGCTCACCCTTTTACTTTCATTGTTCTCTTCAGGAAATGAGAACGTAGCAGGGACTAGTCGGGGAACGGAGTGACGGACCAGATGATAGCATTAGTAGTCCTCACTATTCAGTGAAATAGTGGGAAAATAAATGTAATAATATTGAATTTG
The DNA here is from genome assembly GCA_020205615.1 of Panax quinquefolius. NCBI lineage: Eukaryota > Viridiplantae > Streptophyta > Magnoliopsida > Apiales > Araliaceae > Panax > Panax quinquefolius. Next base: position 19,456,529 of record CM035171.1, read on the forward strand.
AGTTTGTATATTTATGCAGGCGATAATATTTGTATTCAAACTCACATCTTATGTTTTGTCGTATTTTTGCACTGGCAGTTGTATAATTAAGTTGTATTTGTATTACATACCATATATTTGGCGACTCGAGAATAGGTGATGTATACTACATTTTGGGGCGCCACGATTTAGTATCAAAACTTAGGGATATGATCCCTGGCTAAGATGTGAGACTAGAACTAGGAGGGGAGAGACGGGGAATTCCTTCACTAGTATGACCTACCTAAATTTTTTTTTTTGTATTTAATTGGTTGGTTAGAGTATAGAGATAATATGTTGCATGTCAATTAACCCTTGTTTTGTGGCAGTATTTGAAAATGGCATCCGAGAATATTGAGAATAGCAATGGGGCACAAGAGACCGTTGAATCTCCACAGATCAACAATCAAAATAATGTGCATCAAAAAGGCGACAATCCTCATGCAAACAACAACACTGACCAAATGATGAACGATGGAATGTTCAGAGGCTTTATGTAATTTATGCAACATCAGGCGAGAGCGGCTCCTGTTCAAAATGCAGGTGGAAACACTAAAAAACTCTCGAAGCGGCCACCGCTAAAAAGCAGCTTCATGAGTTGGGACCACCCGAAGTTTATTGGAGACAAAACCACTTAAAGGCTAAGCGTGGATAAAGCAGATCACCAAGATATTTGATGTTTTGGGATGCTCCGAGGAGCAAAAGGTTCCCTTCGCCACCTTCATGTTGCGTGAAGAGGCGACATTTGGTGGGAATCAGAAACGTACCAAGCCCCGACGACTCAAGATGTCTTGGGAGAAGTTCAAAGAGCTATTCAACGACAAGTACTTTCCGAAAGTATTCGGCAGCATATCGATCAAATCTGCGCGATGCCATCCAAAGCGTCTTTATAATTATGAAAGAGAAGGTCACCTGGCCGATTTTGTCGTTCACCGAAGACAAGTTCACTAGGATGGAGGCACCAAGGTAGTCCCATAAAAAGTCAAAGCCGGTGGAGCAAGGAGAGCATTTGTTGTGACCTCCCGGAAAATAAGGAACCCGAACGAGGTCATCACGGAAAGCTTATCATAAACTCACCAAGTCTATACCTTATTTGATCTGGGATTCTACCTATTCTTTTATTTCTCCTACTTTACGCTCAACGATTAAATTTGACTCGGGAGAAATTAGACTTTGACTTATCTGTTAAAATTGCGTTGGGAGAAACCTTCATTACATCCACTGTTTATAAGTCTTGGTTGGTTCAAATTGGTACCCTCACATTACCTGTCGATCTTATTTCATTGAAAATACTTGCATTTGACGTGATTCTAGGGATTGATTGGTTAACTACTCATCATGCAAAAATTGATTATTTTCGTAAGGTTGTTAGTTTTCATATTCCTAACCAACCTATTATGCGAATTCAAACAACTAAGCCATTAAAATCAATCAATGTCATTTTAAGCCATAAAGCTATTCGTTTATTGAAAAATAGATGTCAAGCTTTCTTAGCTCATGTCAAGCTTTCTTAGCTCAATCCACGATTTATTGGTCCATTTCAAATTCTTGACCGAGTAGGAAATGTGCTCTATAGACTCGTGTTACCTCCAACTATGTCTCGCATTCATAATATTTTTCATATATCTGTGCTACGTAAATATGTGAAAGACCCAAACCACGTTATTGAGTTAGAACCGGACGAGATAGCCGAAGATTTAACGTACGAAGAGATACCTGTCAAGATTTTGGATAGGAAGGAGCATATCCTACGCACGAAGGTCATACCACAAGTTAAAGTTTTGTGGAGAAACCATGCTAATGAAGAAATGACCTGGGAGTTAGAAACGGAAATGAAAGCGAGATATCCTCATCTTTTTGAAACACCAGGTACGTACGTCAATTTTGAAGACGAAATTTCATAAGGAGGGGAGGTTGTAAGACCCCAAATTATTAATAAATGAAATTTAATTCATCTATTTATTATTTTGAAATAGTAAGGGTTGATTTAATTAATGTGGTTAGTTATGGATAAAATGCGTAAATATTTCAAATAAGCAAGTGGTATAAAATACTCATTGTTCGGAGAATATTCGTTTGGTCGTGGAATATTCTTGCACGTGGGGAATATTAAATGCGACCAGTGCACCCTTGTATGGACCCCATAAATGTAAAGCGATTGGATGAAGAAAGCGACAAGTATAAGTTGTTTATAAATAAGCGGCGTAGTTGTTATCAATAACAACATTTGTTGGAATACCCGGTGGTTAAAACACAAAGAATATGTCTTGTTTACAAGAAGCATTTGCGGTGCACCAATTATTGATTCTTACGTGAAGGCACTACTCAATAATTGTTACGGTGAATTCTATCGTTCAAAGATTTTATTTTATTGATTCAATAATTTGCTGCGTTGATATTTTTATATTATCATTGTTTGATAATTGTCACTACATAGTATTTTCCATTATCGAAGCAATAATTCATATTATCTGAATAATATTATTAGAAAATATTATTGGCAATGTCTAAAAAGTTCACATCAAGGAGAGGTTTGGTCACCTAATTACGCTGTTAGTAAGGAGAAATTCTTATTCGAAAGCCCCTCTTTCTGAGGAGCAGCTCAGTTGCCAAGATCTTTGTGATTCATAATATTATTTATGAATAATTAATTATTGATTTATATGATGAGAAAAATATTGATTTTATGTGGATATAGATGGAGAAAATTTTAAATGTAACAATTGTTAAAATTGATATTTTATCTTTTACGATAAAATAATATTTTATTATTATAATGGTTTTATTATTATAATGGTGATATTTTTACAATGAATGTGGGATATATGAATATATGAGGAAGAAGGGTATTTTTGTAGCAAAAGTTGTTTAAAACATGTTAAACATATGTCGTAGGCCCATTTCTTGGTGAAATTTGATTATAGCGTGAAATCGCATCGTTTGTAGATTTCGATCAATTTACATTTTGAATTTGGGAAAAACTTTCTTTGCAAAGTTGAAGCTTTAATGAAATTTCCTATGGAAAAAGACATATGGTTTGAATTTTTCCGATAAAAGGGCTATTTATTATGAATTATTGAAGTTAAGTAGTTAAAATAATTGATTTTTGAAGTTTTTATTATTTATTTTAAGAAAAACGTTTTTCCCATTTGAGTGGCACATGTTAATGGTTGAAATCAGATTCTTTGGTGTGCTAAGGAAATTAAGAAAAATATATTATAATTTTATTAAATTTTCTGCTTTGGTGTTCTAAGCAATTTTCTATAAATAGGGTGTTTGGGTTATAATTGAAAATCACACCAGAAACTGAAATATTTTCTCTCTTTCTCTCTCGATATATTGAGTGTATTCTTATGAGCAGACTTGGTCAATCTATCAACAATGTCCCAAATCGCATCAATGCCTTGAGAAACCTTAGGAAGACCGGTAACGAAATCCATGGTAATGTGCTCCCACTTCCATTCTGGAATTTCAAGTGGTTGCAATGGACCTTTTGGTACTTGATGCTCCGCTTTAACTTCGTTGACAAGTTAGACACCTTGAGATAAACAATTGTATCTCTCTCTCTTCATATTGCTCCACCAAAATGTATACGAATATCATGATACATTTTGGTACTCCGAGATGGATTGCAAATGGTGTGTCATGCGCTCCATCGTGATATTATACTTTAAATCGTGGTCGTTAGAACCACAAAGTCTGGAGTTGACTCGAAGTATTCCTTCTTCATCGATTCTTGCTTGCGTAGCACCTTCTTGCACTTTCTTCCTCATACGCATCACTCGGTATGTAGCTTGAAAGCGACTTTAACTTTATCGATTAAAGTCGGCCTTTACTCGTATACTCGCTTATCATCACACGCGTCCCCAGAGTCTTTAACTCTATCTCCATCCTTTGCAAGTCACACAAAATGGGCCTGCGTTGACAATAACGCACTCAGACTTCAGATATGATCTTCTACTTCAACGCGTCATTTACCACGTTCGCTTTTCCAGGATGGTATTGGATGGTATGATCATAATCTTTCAGCAGCTCAAGCCAACGTCGTTGTCGCATGTTGAGTTCCTTTTGAGTGAAGAAATATTTGAGGCTTTTATGATCCGTAAAGATCTCCACTTTCTCCCCATACAAGTAATGCCTCCAAATTTTAAGTGCAAAAGAAGACAATACATGACTCCAGATCATGAGTAGGATAATTCCTCTCATATTCTTTGAGTTGTCATGAGGCATAAAGCTATAACTTTTCCATGTTGCATGAGAACACATCCCAACCCTTTGCTCAAGCATCACTTTGTAGATGACAAATCCTCCGAGGCGGATGGTATTGTCGAGCAGGTCTTTGAAATAAGTCTCTCTTGAGTTCTTGAAAACTCTCTAACATTCTTCACTCCAACCGAACTTTGTATCTTTCGAATTAAATTTGAGTCGATGGAGTAGCGATTCGAGAAAATCCTTCCACGAATCTCCGATAATAACCAACTTAAACCGCAGAAAGCTACGACTTTGGCATTCGATTTAGGTTGTTCCCGACTTTGAATAGCTTGATCTTTATTGGGTCAACGGATATTCCATGACTTGATACCACGTGTTCAAGGAATGCGACTTCTTCTGACGAACTCAGATTTCTTCAACTCGCATAAAGCTTATATTCACGAAGCTTTTTGGAGTGTCACCTCAAGTGTTGCTCGTGATCTTCACGGCTTTTGGAATAAATAAGGATGTCATCAATAAAAGGCGACCACAAAGTGATCTAAATATTCCTTGAATACTCGGTTCATCATATCCATGAAGGCGTGCAGAGAAGCGATAGTCAATCCAAAGGACATGACTAGAATTCATAATGCCCGCATCGAAGTTCGAAAAGCCGTCGTTGGAATGTCGGTGGTTCTAATCTTCAATTGGTGATATCCGAGCGAAGATCGATCTTTGAAAAGAATTTGGCTCCTTGGTTGTTGGTCGAAAAAGTCATCAATACGCGGCAATGGATACCTATTTTGATGGTGACATGATTCAACTCCAGATAATCAATACAAAGTCGATACTCCCATCTTTCTTCTTCACGTAACAGAGCAGAGCACCCCAAGGAGAAGTACTAGGACGAATAAAGCCAATGTCTAACAATTCCTGCGGTTGGGTCTTTAACTCACGAAGTTCAATAGAGCCATTCGATATGGGGCTTTGGAAATAGGTTTTCATCTGGGTTGAGGTCGATACAAAATTCAATTTCACGCTCCGGGGTAGGCAGGAAGTTCTTGAGGGGAATCGTCGGAAATTTATTAACAATAGGAATATCGTTTAAAATCGGCGTATTTTTATTTAAATCGTGACATGAGCTAAAAAAACTTGACATCCGCTTTTTTCAATAAACGAATAGCTTTATGGCTTGAGATGACCGTGATTGATTTTAATGGTTTGGTCGTTTGAATTAGCATAATAGGTTGATTAGGAATATGAAAGCTAACAACCTTACGAAAACAATCAATTTTTTGCATGATAAGTAGTTAACCAATCAATCCACAGAATCACGTCAAGTGCAAGTATTTTTAATGAAATAAGATCGACGAGGTAATGTGAGGGTACCGATTTGAACCAAACAAGACTTATAAGCGATGGATGTAATGAAGGTTTCTCCCAACGGAGTTTCCACGAGATAAGTCAAAGTCTAATTTCTCCGAGTCAAATTTAATCGACAAAGCCAGCAAGTAGGAGAAATAAAAGAATGGGTAGAAACCGGTATCAAATAAAGTATAGACTTCATTAGAGTTTATGATAAGCTTACCCGTGATGACCTCATTCGGGTTCCTCGCTCTTTGGGAGGTCACAACAAACGCCTCCCTCAGACCACCTGGTTTGACTTTTCCGGAGCGGCCTTTGGTGCCTCCATCCTATTTGAATTTGTCTTGATGGCAACAAAATCGAGATAAGTGACCTTCTCTTCCACAATTATAACACGCTTTGACTGCATTTACGCCATTCAGATCGATGTGTCCCTCTCCTCCGCATTTGAAGCATATGATAGGTGGTCTTTCTCCTTCCTTAACAACGGGTCTTGGTCTTGACGTCTTTCCATCATTGTTGAATCTCCTTTTCTTGAAATGTCCATTCTTATTGTTTTTGGCCTCGATTACCACCAAAGTGGTTACCTATATCGCCACATTGATTCCCTCCACGCTTGTTGTCACCGCTCGATGACTACTCTCATTTGGTATTATAATTTTGTACCGCTTCTCATTTTTATTGCGTTGACTCGTTATCGCTCCACTAATCGAGCCCTATTTACAACATCCGAATACAAACACGGTTTATGAGAAATAAGATGTTGACGTATCTTCGCTTCAAACCTCTTAAAAACATTCGCTACCATTCTCTTCATTATCCACCAGTGGGATGTGCCTAAACCGTGATAACTCGCAAATTTTGCCTCGTATTGCGACACGGTCATATTGTTTTGTTCAACTTGATAAACTCCAATTCTTCGTATGGCGAATACTTTGGAAAGTATTTTGCCGTTGAAACGACTCTGGAACTTCTCCCAAGATATCTTCAAGACAAAGAGGTTGAGTACGTTTCCGATTCCCACCGCAATGTCTGCTCTCGCGTAACATAAAGGCGTAAAGGAACCTTTTGCTCTCGGAGCATCCCAAGACATCAAATATCTTGGTAATCTGCTTTATCCATGCTTCCGCTTGAAGTGGTTTTTGCTCTCCCTTAAACTCCGTTGGTCCCAGCTCCTTGAATTGTTTAAGCGGTGTGGCAGAGAGTTTTCCGTGTTTCCACCTACGTTTTGGACAAGAGCCGCTCTCTTTTCTTATTGCATAAATTGCATAAAGCCTCTGAACATTTGATCATTCATCATTTGGTCGGTGTTGTTGTTGTTCATGAGGATTATCGCCTTCACGATTACATTATCGATTATTGATATGTGGTGAATCAACGATCGCTTTGTGCTCATTCTGCTATTCTCAACATTCTCGGATGTCATTTTCGACATCTTGCCACAAAACAAAAGGTTAATTGGACATGTAACAAATTATCTCTATATTACGATTGAGCCAATAAAATAGCACATAAACTTGGGTAGGTCATACTAGCGAAGGTATTCCCCGTCTCTCCCTCCTAGTCTTATTCTTACATCTTAGCCGAGGATCATATCCCTAATTTTCGATACTAATTGTGCGCCCCCAAAATTAGGTATACATCACCCATCTTGGGTAGTCGGATACATGGTACGTAATTTAAATACAACTTACTAATATAAGCTGTAGGTACAAATCTGAGTATAAAGCGTGAGTTTGAATACAAATATTGTCTACTAGATATTATACAAACTCAAAAAGGAGTCCTCATTACAATTATTATCACACTATTTCACGAATAGTGAGGACTACTAATGCTATCCTCTGGACCATTACTCCGTTCCTCGACTCGTCCCATTTATATTCTCATTTCAAGAAGAAGCGGTGAAGAAAAAGGGTGAGCTCAACTAGCTCAAGAAGAAATATTATGACTAAGATAATGCAGAATAAATTATCATTAGCCTACAACAAGTGTTAAAGCGATAAAATATAATGAACATCAAGTTTAACTACAAATGAACCAAAGAATCCATTAAAAGAGTCAAGTAGAAAATAAAATCTACTATCTTTTATGATTTAAAGGTTTTTCATCTTTTATAGTTGAGACTCACTTTAATAAATATTCCACATCATCGAATCACCCACACTTACTACGGCCGAGGATATTCTTTAAGTATCACGACCACTATTATTCATGTACTTCTGGCCGAGAATAGTTGTGTATTCATTAATTGTCATGATCATGCCAACAATTTGTCATCAATGCACTACTACTTAATCGAGGATTTTTACCACATCATTTGTAACATTACGATCATGATTACACCGAATAGATCTCTCTGGTCATAATCATACCAAGTCCATCTATGCACCACTGGAAATACATATGACTTTCAACATAATATAAACATGAGGATGATGACAATGATATAAGAATTCAATAAAACAAGTTCAAGAATTAATTTATCTAGGAACCAATAACATCAAATGGCCACAACATGATAATCTTTGCTTTGTAGAGTAAAAATTCAAGAATCTTGAGAAGAATATTTCCATGAAAGGATCTTTGGATGAAGCTATAAATATCAAGAATATTCCACTAATTTCATGGAGTATATAAGTCAAAGTTTTAACTAATTTGGGTATAATAAAGAATGGAATAACAAAAGAAATCACCATAAATGCGATACCGCGACAGCAAAAGTTATTCCAACGAATAATAAATAACGGAACCGGTCAGAAGCAGAAAACGCAAGACGAGGATATTCCAATGAATAATAAAGAATGGAACTGAAGTCCGCGTAAAACACATGGAGCGAGGATGTTCCAGCGAGAATAATAATAAAACAGAATCAGTCCGGGTGTAAAACACATGAGCACAGGATGTCCAATGAGAATAATAATAAAAAGCGGAACGAATTAGGTGTAAAACACATGCACGACAGGATGTTCCAATGAGAATAATAGAAGAATGTCACCAAGTATAGGGTAAACCACGTATACGAGGTTATTCAAGCGAATAATAAGCGATGGAATAACAACAGTTCTCTTCATGAATAAGAAGAATAACACCCCTTACAGATACAACAAATAATATTCCCTACGTTAGAAGAAGGCGAATATTGGAAAAGTGAAGTAGCGAGAATACTTTTCTTCTTTCTCTCGATAGTTTCTCTATCTAGAGTTTAAATGAATTCGTAAGAAATAATGAAGGAATGAGCTTTCTATTTATAGAAAAAGCGGGGTGGCTCTTGAGTCTATGAAGGGTCAAAATGACTCTTGGTAATATTGAAGAGACAATACTATTTCATAAGGGGTAATTAACCCTTGGAACACAAAAAAGAGGCGATTAACTCTTGGTAATATTGAAGGACAACTACTATTTGAAAGGATAATTCTTATCGACGCGAAGGTAAATACTATATCGACGAAGATAAATACTATCGACGAAGGTAATTACTATTCACAAAGGTAATTACTATTGTTAAGGTAATTACTATTCACAAAGGTAATTACTATTGATTGAAGAGACTCTTAGATGATGACATATGGGCCCCCATAAAATAATCAAACTTACCACAAACGCCTCCATAATGACTCTTTATATACATCAAGGATTGAATAAATATTACCACAAATCATTTTATTTTTAATCAACACATTTTTAATCTTTCAACAATTATTAATCATTTATAACTTGTCGTCTCAATTAATAATATAACATATTATACGGATATGATAATCGTGACAATAATTGAATCGATAATATAAGAGATATGACGCAAAGAATTCTTGTAGTAATAATTGAGTATAGCCTAAGTGATTTCTCACGTAAGCATCAATAATCAATCTTGCGCTACTCTTACCACGACCCAGACATTCGTACTTTTACCACAAGGGTAGTTCAACAGTTTTAGCAATTAGCGCCTCGTAGTTATTTTTATAGAAAGATAATTTTGTCGTTTTTAACTACGATAATACTTGGTTGTCAGGGTCCACTAATGATTGAGTCGTCAAATGTCGAATATTCCCAAACAAAAAAGAATATTCCCCACCAAAGCGAATATTTTATAACAACTTCGCTTTACTTTGCAAAATTTATAAATATTACCCACAACTATAACATTATATCAAATTTATTCCATAATATTAAAAATAATTTTATAGAAAAATTCATCTTTATTTATAAAATTTGGGGTTTTACAACCTCCCTTCTTATGAAATTTTGCCCTCGAAATTAGAGTGCGTACACGGTATGTCGAAGAGGTAAGGATACCTGATTGATTTCATTTGATTCTAACCCAAGTCATTTCCTCAACATCGTGGTTCCTCCACAAAACTTTGACTTGAGGTATAACCTTGGAGTGTAGAATATGTTCCTTCTTATACAAAATTTGAACAGAAACTCTTCATACGTCAAATCTTCCTTATTTCGTCCGGTTCTAACTTCAATAATATGGTTCGGGTCTTTTCATATTTACGTAATATGGATACGTGAAAAGCGTTATGAACACGAGACATATTTAATGCGAAAAGCGAAGTCTATAGGCTAGCGGTTCCTACTCGATCGAGGATTAAAATGGACCGATGAATCGAGGATTAAGTTTTCCTCTCTTTCCAAATCTTGTAACTCCTTTCCATGGAGCAACTCTAACAACACATGATCTCCTATATCAATTCCCGTCCTTTCGATGAAGATCAAGATAACTCTTTTTATCGATTTTGTGAGGTTTTTATACGTTGTCGGATCGTTTGAATCTTTTTTCCGTAGTCATACGTATCAACTCGGTCCCAACAACGTTGCTTCACCTCCACCTCATCCCGGTATCTTCGAAGCGACACTTTCTTCCATACAACGCCTTCGAATGGAGCCATGCCAATACTTACTTGATAAGCTGTTGTTGTAGGAAAACTCCACCAATGGTAAGAACTTGTCCCAACTTCCCTTAAAATCAAGGACACAGAGTCTTAATAGATCTTGAGAGTTTGAATAGTCCTCTCCATTGTCCGTCTGGTCGAGGATGATATCGCCGAGCTAAATCGTAAGTCTGTGCCCATAGCTTTTTGCAAACTAACCCAAAATCGTGAAGTGAATCTTGGGTCTCGATCGGAAACTATGGATCCGGCAGAGATACCATGCGATCTTACAATCTCTCGTTTATGTACATCTGAGCGAAGACGTTCAAGTGTATAAGTTTCCGTATTGGTAAGAAATGAGGCGGACTTGGTTAATCTATCTACTGATGACCTAAATCGCATGATGCCTTGAGAAAACTTAGGAAGACCGATGCTTGAAATCCATGGTAATGTGCTCCCACTTCCATTCGGAATTTCAAGTGGTTGCAATGGACCTTTTGGTACTTGATGCTCCGCTTTAACTCGTTGACAAGTTAGACACCTTGAGATAAACGGCTTATCTCTCTCTTCGTATTGCTCCACCAAAATGTATGTACTTAATATCACGATACATTTTGGTACTCCCGAGATGGATTGCAAATGGTGTGTTGTGCGCCTCCATCATGATATTATACTTTAAATCGTGGTCGTTAGGAACACAAAGTGCGGAGTTAACTCAAGTATTCCTTCTTCATCGATTCTTGCTTAAGCGTAGCACCTTCTTGACTTTCTTCCTCATGCGCATCGAACTCCGGTGTCGTAGCTTGGCGACTTTAACTTTATCGATTAAAGTCGGTTCTACTCGTATACCATTATCATCACATGCGTCCCTGAGTCTTTAACTCTATCTCCATCCTTTGCAAGTCACACAAATGGGCCTTTTCGTTTGACAATAACGCACTTGCGTCTTTGATATGATCTTACTACTTTCGTCGTACTACCACGTTCGCTTTTCGAGGATGGTATTGGATGGTATGATCATAATCTTTCAGCAGTTCAAGCCAACGTCGTTGTCGCGTGTTGAGTTCTTTTGAGTGAAGAAATATTTGAGGCTTTTATGATCCAGTAAAGATCTCCACTTTCTCCCCATCTGAGTAATGCCTCCAAATTTTAAGTCTGAAGAACAAACAACCGCTAACTACAGATCATGAAGTAGGATAATTCCTCTCATATTCTTTGAGTTGTCGCGAGGCATAGGCTATAACTTTTCCGTATTGCATGAGAACACATCCCACCCTTTGCTCAAGCATCATTTGAGATGACAAATCCCTCCGAGCCGGATGGTATTGTCGGAGCAGTCTTGAAATAAGTCTCTCTTGAGTTCTTGAAAACTCTTAACATTCTTCACTCCAACCGAACTTTGTATCTTTTCGAGTCGGTGAAGTCGATGGAGTAGCGATTCGAGAAAATCCTTCCACGAATCTCCGATAATAACCAAATTAAGCCGAGAAAGCTACGTACTTGGTCATTGATTTAGGTTGTTCGACTTTGAATAACTTTGATCTTTGTTGGGTCAACGGATATTCCATGACTTGATACCATCGTGCCCAGGAATGCGACTTCTTGAGCCGCCGAACTCGCATTTCTTCAACTCGGCATAAAGCTTATATTCACGAAGCTTTTGGAGTGTCGACCTCAAGTGTTGCTTCATGATCTTCACGGCTTTTGGAATAAATAAGGATGTCATGATAAAAAGCGACCACAAAGTGATCTAAATATTCCTTGAATACTTGGTTCATCATATCCATGAAAGGCGGCGGGAGCGATAGTCGATCCAAAGGACATGACTAGGAATTCATAATGCCGTCTGCAGGAGTTCTCAAAGCCGTCGTTGGAATGTCGGAATGGTTCTAATCTTCAATTGGTGATATCCGGGCGAAGATCAATCTTTGAAAAGAATTTGGCTCCTTACTATTTGGTCAAACGGTCATCAATACGTGGCAATGGATACTATTTTTTGATGGTGACATGATTCAACTCCGATAATCAATACAAAGTCGCATACTCCCATCTTTCTTCTTTCGCGAAGCGAGCAGGAGCACCCCGAGAAGTACTAGGGACGAATAAAGCGATGTCTAACAATTCCTGCGGTTGGGTCTTTAACTCCACGAAGTTGATAGAGCCATTCAATATGGGGCTTTGGAAATAGGTTTTGTCTGCGGGTTTAAAAGGTCGATACAAAATTCAATTTCACGCCTGAGGGTAGGCCAGGAAGTTCTTTGGGAATCGTCGGAAATTTATTAACAATAGAAATATCATTCAAAATGGCGTATTTTTGTTTAAATCTGTGACATGAGCTAAAAAACTTGACATCCGTTTTTCAATAAGCGAATAGCTTTATGGCTTGAGATGATAGTGATTGATTTTAATGGTTTGATTCGTTTGAATTAGCGTAATAGGTTGATTAGGAATATGAAAGCTAACAACCTTACGAGAACAATCAATTTTTGCATGATAAGTTGTTAACCAATCAATCCCTAGAATCACGTCCAGTCTGCAAGTATTTTAATGAAATAAGATCGACGGAGTAATGTGAGGGTGCAGATTTGAACCAAAACAAGACTTATAAGCAGTGGATGTAATGAAGGTTTCTCCCAGCGGAGTTTCCACAGATAAGTCAAAGTCTAATTTCTCGGTCAAATTTAATCGATGGCGCCAAGTAGGAGAAATAAAGAATGGGTAGAAGGCAGGTATCAAATAAAGTATAGACTTCATTAGAGTTTATGATAAGCTTACCCGTGATGACCTCATTCGGGTTCTTTCGCTCTCCTGGGAGGTCACAACAAACGCTCTCCCTCAGACTTTCTAGGTTTTGACTTTTCTGGAACGGCCTTTGGTGCCTCCATCCTAGTTGAATTTGTCTTGATGAACGACAAAATCGAGATAAGTGACTTTCTCTTCCACAATTATAACATGCTTTGAATGGCATAGGCGCAGATTCGGATTGATGTGTCCTCTTTCTCGCATTTGAAGCATATGATAGGTAGTCTTTCTCCTTCCTTAACAATGGGTCTTTGGTCTTTGACGTCTTTCCATCATTATTGAATCTCCTTTTCTTGAAATGTCCATTCTTATTGTTTTGGCCTCGATTACCACAAAGTGGTTACCATATCCGCCCATTGATTCCCCTCCACGCTTGTTGTCACCGCTTGATGACTACTCACATTGGTATTATAATTTTCAATTTACTTCTCTTTTAGTTCGTTGACTCGTTATCGCGCTCCACTAAGCGAGCCCTATTTACAACATCTCGAATACAAACACAGTTTATGAGAAATAAGATGTTGGCGTATCTTCGACTTCAAACCTCTTAAAAACATTCGCGGCATTTTCTCTTCATTATCCACCAGTGGGGACGAAAATAAGTGATAACTCATAAATTTTGCCTCGTATTGCGACACGGTCATATTGTTTTGTTCCAACTTGATAAACTCCACCTCCTTCATGTGGCGAATACTTTCGGGAAAGTATTTGTCGTTGAATGACTCTGGAACTTCTCCCAAGATATCTTGATCTGTTGAGGGTTGAGTACGTTTCTACCGATTCCCACCAATGAATCCGCTCTCGCGCAGAACATAAAAGCGGTGAAAGGAACCTTTTGCTCCTCGGAGCATCCCAAGACATCAAATATCTTGTAATCTGCTTTATCCATGCTTCCGCGAGAAGTGGTTTTGGCTCTCTCCTTAAACTCCCGGTGGTCCCGGCTCCTTGAATTGTTTAAGCGGTGACGCACCGAGAGTTTCCGATGTTTCCACCTACGTTTTGGACAAGAGTCGCCTCTGCTCTTTATTGCATAAATTGCATAAAGCCTCCGAACATTTGATCATTCATCATTTGGTCGGTGTTGTTGTTTACGTGAGGATTATCACGCCTTCTGATGCACATTATCACGATTATTGATATGTGGTGAATCAACGATCGCTTGTGCTCCATTGCTATTCTCAACATTCTCGGATGTCATTTTCAGACATCGCCACAAAACAAAAGGTTAATTGACACGTAACAAATTATCTCTATATTCGAATTGAGCCAATAAAATAAAGACATAAACTTAGGTAGGTCATACTAGTGAAGGTATTCTGTCCTCTCCTCCTAGTACTATTCTCACATCTTAGCGGGGATCATATCCCTAAGCTACGATACCTGTTGTGGCGCCCAAAATTAGGTATACATCACCCATCTTGGGTAGTCGGAATCGTGGTGCGAATTTAAATACAACTTACTAATATAAGCGTATGGTATACAATACGACATAAAGCGTGAGTTTGAATACAAATATTATCCACTAGATATTATACAAACTCAAAAGGAGTCCTCATTACAATTATTATCACCTTTATTTCACGAATAGTGAGGACTACTAATCTTTATCCTCGCGGACCATTACTCCGTTCCCAGACTCGTCCCGGCTATATTCTCATTTCAAGAAAGCAGTGAAAGAAAGGGTGAGCTCAACTAGCTCAAGAAGAAATATTATGACTAAGATAATGCGGAATAAATTATCATTAGCCAAACAGTGTTAAGCGATAAAATATAATGAACATCAAGTTTAACTACACAGTTGGAACCAAATGATCCATTAAAAAGTCAAGTAGAAAATAAAATCTACTATCTTTTATGATTTAAAAGGTTTTTCATCAACATTATAAATTTGAGACTCACTTTAATAAATATTCCACATCATCGAATCACCCTTGCTTACTACGGCCGAGGATATTCTTTAGTATCACGACCACTATTATTCATGCGCACTACGGCCGAGAATAGTTGTGTATTCATTAATGGTCATGATCATGCCAACAAGCTATCCATCGATGCACTACTGACCACCGAGGATTTTTTTTTACCACATCATTTGTAACATTACGGTCATGATTACAAGAATAGTCTCTGGTCATAATCATACCAAGTCCATCTACATGCACTACAGGCCCACGAGATGACTTTCAACATAATATAAACATGAGGATGATGACAATGATATAAGAGTTGATAAAACAAGTTCAAGAATTAAATTATCTAGGAACCAATAACATCCAAATGTCAACATGATCATGCTTTGTAGAGTAAAAATTCAAGAATCATCGGAGAAGAATATTTCCATGAAAAGATCTTTGGATGAAGCCGCAAATATCAAGAATATTCCACTAATTTCATGGAGTATAGAAGTCAAAGTTTTAACTTATTTGGGTATAATAAAGAATGGAATAACAAAAGAAATCACCGTAAATGCGATAGGCCTTACATGAGCGGAGTTATTCAATGAGAATAATAAATAACGGAATCTGGTGTCCGGCGTGAAAACGCATGATGCAGGATATTCAACCGAGAATAATAAAGAATGGAACGGTCGGCGTAAAACACATGTGCGGACATGATGTTCCAGCGAGAATAATAATAAAAAGGCGAGAACGGGTCCGATTGTAAAACACACAGACGAGGATGTTCCAACAAAATAATAATAAAAAGCGGAACCCGGTCATTGTAAAACACATGAGCAGGATGTTCAGCAGAATAATAATAAAAAGCGGAACCGGTCGGTGTAAAACACCTGAATGAGGATGTTCCAATGAGAATAATAGAAGAATGCCACCAATTATAGGGTAAACCCACATTATCTGAGTTATTCCAGCGAGAATAATAAGCGATGGAATAACAAGCAGTTCTCTTCGTGAATAAGAAGAATAACAACCACTTACGATACAACAAATAATATTCCTACGTTAGAAGAAAATGAATATTGGAAAAGTGAAATGCGAGAATGCTTTTCTTCTTTCTCTCTGATAGTTTCTCTACAGAGTTTAAATGAATTAAGTAAGAAATAATGAAGGAATGAGCTTTCTATTTAATGAAAAGCGGGGTGGCTCTTGAGTCTTATGAAGAATTCAGAAATGACTCTTGGTAATATTGAAAGGCAACTACTATTCTGAAGGGTAATTAACCCTTGGAACACTGAAAAGCGATTAACTCTTGGTAATATTGAAGGGACAACTACTATTTGCGAAAGGATAATTACTATTGACGAAGGTAAATACTATTGGCGAAGGTAAATACTATTGGACGAAGGTAATTACTATTCACAAAGGTAATTCTTATTGTGAAAGGTAAATATTTATTGACGGAAGGTAATTACTATTCTGAAAGGTAATTCTATATTGTGAAGAGACTCTTAGATGATGACATATGGGCCCCATTAAAATAATCAAACTTACCACAAGCGTCTCATACTGAGACTCTTTATATACATCGAGGATTGAATAAATATTACCACAAATCATTTTATTTTAATCGACCCATTTTTAATCTTTTACAATTATTAATCATTTATAACTTGTCGTCTCGATTAATAATATAACATATTATCACAGATGATCTTTGTGACAATAATTGAATCGATAATATAAGAGATATGATGCGTGAATTCTTGTATGCTTGATAATTGAGTATAGCTAAGTGAACTTCTCACGTAAATAAATAATCAATCAATTAGGTATCTTCTTATCGCGACCACCAGCGTATTCTTTGTACTTTTACCGGGTAGTTCAAGCAGTTTTAACAGTAACACCTCATGGGAGTTATTTTTATAGAAAGATAATTTTGTCGTTTTCTAACTACAATAATACTTAGATTAATAGGGGTCCACTGCGATGATTGGTAAATCGATACGAATATTCCCAAACAAAAGAATATTCTGAGCCAAACGAATATTTTATAACAACACTTACTTTGCAAAATTTATAAATATTACTACAACTATAACATTATATCAAATTTATTCCATAATATTAAAAAATAATATTTATAGAAAAATTCATCTTTATTTATAAAATTGAGGGTCTTTAGAGTTAAGTAGAGAATCTAAACTACTATCTTACTATATGAATTTAAAGTTCATCGATCTATCTTTTATCCACATGTAACATCAATCAATATATATCCCGGAATCAAATATTCATCTTTTATATTTCTGGGACGAAGATATTCATCGGGTTGGTCGTATTGTTCATCTAAACACTGTTCAATTCTGCACTACTGGCCAAAGATATTCATCATGAAATCATTCATCTTTGCACTTCTTACGGGCCCGAAGATATTCAATAATATCATCATTTAAGGTGAGGATGATGAAAAATATTTTTAAAAGAAAGCGAATCCAAATTGAAAGCAAAATGACAAGGATTAAGGATTAAGGTTAAGTACTTTGTTTTATCGCATCGAAAATACCTCAAAAATAATCATAGTGGTGTAAAATTCAAGAATGATCAAAACATGGATCTGATCAAAGCTAGTATCAGGAATAGATATTTTAGACGAAAAGAAAATTTTCATTTTGATGAATAATAGTCGATTATTAAGTGAATGATCAGAGTATCGTGAATAGTCTAAGTATACGTGAATAGTAACTCCGATACCAAAAGTTCCAAATTTGATAAAAAAAACTTCGGATCAATATTTCAACATAATGATAATGAAGAAATAATATCATTCTGAAAAAATAATATCCCTTCTACCTCGAAAGATCAATCTTACAGTTGAAACATGGGATATAATGTATGACTTGAACTTTACGTATATAGCAATACTCAAAGTATACTCAAAATACTCACAAGAATACGCTCGATAATATAGAGAGAAACTTTGATTTACGGTGTAATTTTCAATTCTAACCTAAGCACCTATTTATAGGAAATTCTTAGAACAACTTAAAAGCCGAGAAAATTTAATTTAATATTATTATATATATCAAAATTCTCGCCACTCTTGAAATCGATTTGCTTTCAATAAGCACATGCCACCTTCTAAAAAAGTAAGAAAAAACGTTTTCTAATTTAAAATAATTTAAACTTCCAAAACCAATTATTTGAGACTTGGAACTTCAATAATTCACAATAAATAGCCCTTTTGTCAAAAAAATTCAAATCTCAAGACCCCTTATAGAAAATTCAATTCTCTACAACTTTGCGAGAAGAAAGTTTTCCAAATTCCAAATAAGAATTGACCGAAATCCTGAAGCAGACGATTTTACGTGCTATAATCAAATTTTGGTCGATAAATGGGGTCCCATGAACATGTTTAACATGTTTTAAACATTTATTA
>CM035171.1:19475215-19593571 GCA_020205615.1 Panax quinquefolius
GATCGTATCGTAGATGGCACCAATGTAATAATGATAACCAAATGGAGAAAGAAACAGATTTGACGTAAATGGTAACCACTCTTGTGGTAATCATGGTCATGAAAAAATGTAAGCCGAAATGAGGAGATTTTAAAAGAGGAGATTTAACAACGACTATGTGAAGACGATAAAGCTTTCAAGAAAGAATCGGGTTCTAAGTGGAGGAGAACCACCACCCATTATATGCTACATAAATGCGAAAAGAGGGACATATCAAATTCAAACCGCCCACAAATAGTTCAAGGTATGCTATAGTTCAGGAAAGGAAGGACATATCGCCGAGATCAGACGCAGAATAAACCTAGTTCGGGGGACTATGACTCAAAAGATCGTCTCGTAAAAGTCAAAGTCAACGATTCCGGAAGAGCGCTTTGTCAGTGATCGGGTCATAATGCGAGAACCCAAACGAGGTGATCACGTAAGTTATTTATAAATTCTGCTAAGTTTATACCTTACTTGATACCTGCATACCCATTCATTTATCTCTCCGCATGTGCTCAACGCTTAAACTCGACCGAGAAATTAGACTTTGACCTATCTCGTGGAAACTCCGCTAGAGAAACTTTCATCACATCCATCGCTTATAAATCTTGTTTGATTCAAGTTGGCACCATCACCTTACCTCGCCGATTTTATCTCTTTAAAGATACTTGCTTTTGATGTGATTTTAGGATTGATTGGTTAACTACTCATCATGCCAAAATTGATTATTTTCGTGAAGGTCATAGTTTTCATATTCCTAACCAACCTCACAGGTTGTATTTAATTCAAGCAACTAAACCATTAAAATCAATCACTATCATATCTAATCATAAAGCTATTCGCTTATCGAAAAACGGATGTCAAGCTTTCTTAGCCCATGTTATGGATTTGAATAAAGACACGCCAAATTTGAATAATATTCGTTGTTATTGATTTTCCGACGATTTCAAGAACTTCCCTTGCCTCACCCCGTAACGTGAAGTTGAATTCTTTATTGATCTTGAACCTGCACAAAGCCCATTTCTAAAACCCCATATCGAATGGCTCCTATTGAACTTCAGAGTTAAAGGTCCAACTACGTGAATTGTTGGACATCGGCTTCATCTGCCCTAAGACATCTCCTCGGGGTGCTCCCTGCTTTTATTTGTAAAAAAGAAAGACGGGAGTATGCGATTTGTATCGACTATCGAATCGAACCATGTCACCATCAAGAATAGGTATCCTCACCTCAGATTGATGACTTGTTCGACCTACCGTGCAGTGGGCATAATTCTTTTCAAAAATCGATCTTCGCTCGATATCATCAATCAAGATTAGAATCGAGGATATTCCAAAGACCGCGCCGTAACTCCCTAGATGGGCATTATGAATTTTTAGTCATGTCTTTCTGACTAACTAATGCTCCCGCGCTTTTATGGATATGATGAACCAGTATTCAAGGAATATTTGGATCCATTGTTGTTGTTTTTATGATGACATCCTTATATATTCCAAAAGTCGTGAAGATCATGAGCACCATTTGAAGTCGGTAATCCAAAGGCTTCGTGGAAAACCAACTATATGCCAAATTGAAGAAATGCGAAGTTCGCTCGAGAAGTAGCCTTTCTTGGGTATGTGGTGTCAAAACACGGAGTATCCGCTGATCCCGGCCAAGATCAAGCAATACAAAGTTGGGAGCAACCAAGTCGATGATCAAGCACGAAGCTTTTTGGGCTTAGCCGGTTATTATCTGAGATTCGTGGAAGGGTTTTCTTAATCGCTACTCCATTAACTCATTTAACTCGAAAGGATACAAAATTGCTTGGAGCGTAAGAATGCGAGAAAAGTTTCCAAGAGCTTAAGAGGAGACTTATTTCTTGCACTGTTCTAACAATACCATCCGTTCGGATGGATTTGTTATCTACATGCCGATGCTTCGTGCAAAGGGTTAGGATGTGTTCTCATGCAACGTGGGAAAGTCATAGTTTTATGCCTCATGATAACTTAAAGAGTATGAGAGGAATTATCCTACCATGATCTAGAGTCAAGCAATGTTGCCGCTTAAAGATATGGAGGCACTATCTATACGGGAGAAAGTGGAGATATATTCGCACCATAAAAGCCTTAAATATTTCTTCACTCAAAAAGAACTCAACATGCGGCAAATGACGCTGGCTCGAAAGCTATTGAAAGACTACGACCACCACACTATTCAATACCATCCCGGTAAAGTTTAACGTGGTAGATGACGATCGAAAGAGAAGATCATATGCGGAACGAAAAGGATGATGTCAAGTATACGACAGAGCCAACTTTAATAGAAAAAGTTAAGGTCGCTTCAAGCCACCGAATCTTGAACCGATGCGTATGAAGAAGAAAGTACAAGAAGGAGCTATTCCTAAGTTTAGAATTGATGAAGAAGGAATACTTGAGTCCACTCTAGACTTTCAGGTTCCTAACGCACTGACGAAGTACAAGATTACGATGGAGCACACAATACACCATTTGCAATCCATCTCGGAAGTACTAAATGTATCGTGATCTTCTATATACATTTTGGTGGAATAATAAGAAGAGAGATTGCAAAGTTTATCTCAATGTGTTTAACTTGCTAACGTGTAAAGGCGAGCATCTAGTACCTAAGGGTCCGCCAGAACCACTTGAGATTCCTGAATGGAAGTGGGAACACATTACCATGGATTTCATACGGTCTTCCTACGGCTTTCAAGGCATCAATGCTATTTGGGTTATTGTTGATAGATTAACCAAGTCCGCTTCATTTCTTGCCGACACGGAGACTTATTCACTCGAACGCCTTGCTAGTATGTACGTGAATGAGATTGTGAGGTTGTATGGCATGCCTCAGATCCATAGTTCGGATCGTGACCCAAGATTCACTTCAAGATTTTGGGTTAGCTTGAAAAAAGCTACGGGCACGGATTTGCGATTTAGTTCGGCATACCATCCCCAAACGGACGGACAATCGAGAGGACTATTCAAACTCTTGAAGATTTATTAAGACTCGTGGTCCTAGACTTCAAGGCTTTGGGATAAGTATTTACCATCGTGGAATTCTCCTACAACAACAAATGCTTATCGTGCAAGTATGTGTGGCTCCATTCAAGCATTATATGGATTTAAAATGTCGTTTCTCCAATATGTTGGGATGAGGTGGTGAAGCAACATTGTTGGGACCCGAAGTTAAGACGTATGATCACCTAAAAGATCCAAATGATTCGACAACGATACAAACTACCAAGATCGACAAAAGAGTTATGCGGATCTTCATCGAAAGGACGTGGAATTTAATGTAGGGGATCATGTATTATCATGTAGTCGCTTCCATGGAAGGGAGTTACAAGATTTGGGAAGAGAGGAAAGCTCAATCCACGCATTTATTGGTCCATTTCAAATTCTCGACCGAGTAGAAATGTAGCCTATAGACTTGATTACCTCCGAAGTATGTCTCGTGTTCATAATGTGTTTCATATATCCGCAGATTTTGTAAATATGTGAAAGACCCAACCACGTTATCGAAAGTTAGAACCGGACGAGATAGCCAAGACTTAACGATGAGGAGGTACCTATCAAGATCTTGGATAGAAGGAGCATGTCCCACGCCAAGAAAGGTCATACCACAAGTTAAAGTTTTGTGGAGGAATCATGCTATGTAGAAATGACCGGGAATTGAAACGGAAATGAAAGCGAGGTATCCTCACCTTTTCAAACACCAGTACGTACGCCAATTTCGAGGACTAAATTTCATAAGGAGGGAGGTCAGAAGACCTCAAATTTTTTTAAATAAAAAGGAATTTCCTTTATTTATTATTTTGAAATAGTAAGGGTTGATTTGATTAATGTGGATAAGCAGGGTTAAATACGCAAATATTTCAAAATAAGTAAAGTGGTTATAAAATATTCATTTTGTTTGGGAATATTCGCTTGGTCGTGGAATATTCAGATCGCTTCGGGGAATATTCGCATTTACCACAAGCCCATGTGTGGGCCCCATAATCTGAAAAAGTTTATTGGATGAAGAAAACGACAAATATAAGTTGGTTAAAATAAACTGCCAGAAGTTGTTATCAAGTAAGACCGCTGAATACCCCAGTGGTTAAAATACAAAGAATACGCATGGTTAAAACAAAGAAGACACCAGATCGCAGAAAAGATTGTTGAATTATTGATCCTTACGTAAGAAGGCACTACTCAATAATAATTTTTAAGAATTATCGCTCAATATTTTATTTTATCGATTCAATAATTGCCAAGGCTGATATTTTATATTATCGTTGTTCAATAATTGTCACCGCACATTATCTCCATTATCGATCAATAATTCATATTATTTAAATAATATTATTAGATAGCATTATTGGCAATGTCTAGAAAGTTCACAAGGAGAGGTTTGGTCACCTAATCAAGGCCAAGAAGGAGAAATCCTTATCTGAAAGCCCCTCTTCCTCGGACCCTACGGTTGTCATAATCAGGATTCTCGTAATATTATTTGTGAATAATTAATTATTGATTCATATGATAAAGAAATATTTATTTTATGTGGATATAAATGATGGATTTATTTATGTGGTTATAAATGAAGAAATTATTATTGAGGTGTTTTATCAAGATTTTACCGTATCGAGGTATTAAAATTAAATCGTGGTTTTTAGATATATCATGGATTATAATTTTTAATCCGACCGCTGATTGTGGTATTTTTGGATATGTTATACATACATAAGTTGAGTATATGTCCACAAATTTTGAACCGTTAAAATGCACCTAATGATTTGTTATGAATTTTAAGAGGTGTCCGATCTCTAAATTAGGGTTATAATTGATTTTGGTGGAAAATTTAGAATTGAGTGGGCCCCACTTGTGGTTGGTGAAGAAATGTGCTGAATTTTATTTCAAATGTGGTGGTGGCAATAAGAAGCAGAAAGCCATCATCAGTAGCAGTGTCAAGTCTGCTTTTACGGCTAACATTTTCCTATAAATAGAGCTAAGTTAGAATTGAAAATCACACCGTAAACAAAGTTTTCTCTCTCTATATTATCGAGCGTATTTTGTGAGTATTTAGATACTTTGAGAGTCATTGCTCAAGATAAGTTTCATTCAAAGATCACTTCCCGACCTTTCCTTCCAAGCAATCGATTCTTCGAGGTAAGTGGATATTATTTTTTTCAGAATGATATTATTTCTTCAATATCATTACGTGAAATGTCGATCGAAGTTTTTATCAAATTTGAACTTTTTCATGCTCTAAGTTACTATTCATGAGTTACTATTCACGAAGTTACTATTCATGAGTTACTATTCACGAGTTACTATTCACGAGTACTATTCATGAAGCGTGAAAGATTTTTTTGTGGAATTTCTATCTTTTGGTGTCGGATTTACTATTCATGATACTGTGACTATTCACGATACTAAGACTATTCACGATACTGCAAGACTATTCACGATATTTCAAGACTATTCACCAAAAAATAAAATTTCTTCTTTTTGTCCAAAACATCTATTTTGGATACTAGCTTTGATCAGATCCATGTTTTGATCATTCTGAATTTTACACCGTGATTATTTTTGGGGTATTTTTGACATGGATAAAACAAAGTACTAATCCTTAATCCTTAATCCTTGTCATTTTGTTTCACCGGATTCGCTTTTAAAATATTTTTCATCATCCTCGCCTTAAATGATGATATTATTGAATATCTTCGGCCCGTAAGGCAAAAAGATGAATGATTTCAAGAATATCTTCGGGCTCAGAAAGGCAAAGATGAACAGTGTTGAGATTAATACGACCGATCGATTAATATCTTCGCCCAGAGTGCAAAGATGAACAGTGTGTTAAATGAATACGACTAATCGATGAATATCTTTCGTCAGTAGTGAAAAAAGATGAATATTTGATTCCGTATGTATATCGATTGATTTGTTACAGGATAAAAGATAGACGATGAACTTTAAATTCATACATGTAAGATAGTAGTTTGCATTCTCTACTTAACTCTTCTAATGAATTATTATTTCACGCGTAATATTGATTGAAAAATTTGTTGTTCTATCAGATTCTATTAAATTTTTCCTCATTGAAGACTAACGATAATTTGTCAGATATTATCTTAGTCATAATATTCTTTATCGAAGCTAGTTGAGCTCACCCTTTTCCTTTTTGTTCCATTCTTCTCGTGAGGCTTAGAATATATGAGTATTTAAGCCTGGGTATGGAATGAAGGTTTTAGAAAGGATTGTTTAGTAGTCCTCACCATTTTGTAAAATAATGTATCAATAAATGTGATGAGGATTTATGTGAGTATAAATATTGTCTGTAAGATAATATTTGTATTTAAACTCACAGCTTTATCGTTGTAATAATAAAGTTGTAGTTGTTTCGCACTCATGTATCGACAACTCGTAATGGGTGATGTATACCTATTTTGGGGCGCCACATTAATGGTTGAAATCGATTTTTTGGTGTGCTAAGGAAATTAAGAAATATATATTATTATTTTATTAAATTTTCCGCTTTGGTGTTCTAAGCAATTTTCTATAAATAGGTGTTTAGGTTATAATTGAAAATCACACCATGTAAACTCAAATATTTTCTCATTCTCTCGATATATCGAGTGTATTTTATGAGCGAAGATTTGGTCAATCTATCAACAATGACCCAAATCGTGATCAATGCCTTGAGAAACCTAGTAGAAGACCCCAGAATGAAATCCACGGTAATGTGCTCCCACTTCCATTCTCGGAATTTCAAGTGGTTGAATGGACCTTTTGGTACTTGATGTCCGCTTTTAACTCGTTGGAAGTTAGACACCTTGAGATAAACAAATATTATCTCTCTCTTCATATCGCTTCCACCAAAATGTATTTATTTAATATCACGATACATTTTGGTACTCCCTGTGGACGGATTCAAATGGTGTGTCAGGCGCTCCATCGTGATATTATACTTTAAATCGTGGTCGTTAGAACACAAAGTCCTGAGTCGACTCAAGTATTCCTTCTTCATCGATTCTTGCTTCCCAAGATAAGACCTTCAGACTTTCTTCCTCATAATGACGATCACCTGTGTCCCAGAGTTTGAGCAAGCCTTTTTAACTTTATCGATTAAAGTCGGTTCTACTCAGATATTTCGCCATCATCACACGCTATTCCCTCGAGTCTTTAACTCTATCTCCATCCTTTTGCAAGTCACACAAATGGGCTCATACGATAATAACGCACTCAGATTCAGATATGATCTTCTACTCAATGCGCCGCCTACCACGCTCGCTTTTCCAGTGGATGGTATCGATGGTATGATCATAATCTTTCAATAGCTTCAAGCCAACGCCGTTGTCGCATGCCGAGTTCCTTTTGAGTGAAGAAATATTTCGAGGCTTTTACGATCCGTAAAGATCTCCACTTTTCCCCATACAAGTAATGCCTCCAAATTTTAAGTGAAGATAACAAATGCTAACTCTAGATCATGAGTAGGATAATTCCTCTCATATTCTTTGAGTTGTCGCGAGGCATAGCTATAACTTTTCCATGCTGCATGAGAACACATCCCAACCCTTTCGCTCAAGCATCATCAGAGATGACAAATCCCTCCGAGCCGATGGTATCACGTAAATGTCATGTCAAATAAGTCTCCTCGAAGTTCTTGAAAACTCTTCTCACATTCTTCACTCCAACCGAACTTTCAGATCTTTTCGAGTCACCGAAGTCAATGGAGTAAATATTCGAGAAAATCCTTCCACGAATCTCCGATAATAACCAAATTTAAACCGAGAAAGCTACGATTTTCGGCCATCGATTTAGTTGTTCCTAAACTTTGAATAGCTTCAATCTTTTCATGGGTCAACAGATATTCCATGATTTGATACCACGTGCCTAAGGAATGCGACTTCTTCAAGCCGTAACTCGCATTTCTTCAACTCGCATAAAGTTTATATTCACGAAGCTTTGGAGTGTCAATTTCAAGTGTTGCTCATGATCTTCACTTCGCTTTTTGAATAAATAAGGATGTCATCAATAAAGACGCACCACAAAGTGATCTAAATATTCCTGAATACTTGGCTCATCATATCCATGAAGGCGTTAGGAGCAATAGTCAATCCAAAGGATACGATTAGAATTCATAATGCCCGCATCGAGTTCTCAAAGCCGCCATCGAATGTCGTACGGTTTAATCTTCAATCGGTGATATCCGGAACGAAGATCAATCTTTGAAAAGAATTTGCCTCAGCAACCGGGTCAAACAGTCATCAATACGCGTGGCAATGGATACCTATTTTGATGGTGACATGATTCAACTCCCGATAATCAATACAAAGTCGCATACTCCCATCTTTTTCTTCTTCACGTAATGTAACAGAGCACCCCAACGAGAAGTACTAGGATTTAATAAAGCCAATGTCTAACAATTCCCGCATTGGGTCTTTAACTCCCTCAAGTTCAATAAGAGCTATTCAATACATGGGGCTTTGAAATAGGTTTTCACCGTGTTCAAGGTCGATACAAAATTCAATTTCACGCCCGGGGTAGGCCAGAAGTTCTTCGGGAATACGCCAGAAATTTATTAACAATAGAAATATCATTCAAAATCGACGATTTTTGTTTAAATCGGATATGAGCTAAGAAAGCTTGACATCCGCTTTTTCAATAAACGAATAAATTTTATGGCTTGAGATGACCGTGATTGATTTTAATGGTTTGGTCGCTTGAATTCAGATAATAGGTTGATTAGAATATGAAAGCTAACAACCTTATTTAAAACAATCAATTTTTGCATGATAAGTAGTTAACCAATCAATCCCTAGAATCACATCAAATGCAAGTATTTTTAATGAAATAAGATCGATGTGTAAATGCGAGGGTACCAATTTGAACCAAACAAGACTTATAAACAGTTGGATGTAATGAAGGTTTCTCCCAAACGGAGTTTCCACAGATAAGTCAAAGTCTAATTTCTCCTGAGTCAAATTTAATCGATGAGCGCAAGTAGGAGAAATAAAAGAATGGGTAGAACCCAGATCAAATAAAGTATGACTTCATTGTAGTTTATGATAAGCTTTACCCGTGATGACCTCATTCTGTTCCTCGCTCTCCGGGAGGTCACAACAAACGCCTCCTCAGACTACCGGCTTTTGACTTTTTCGAACCGCTTTGGTGCTCTCCATCCTATTTGAATTTGTCTTCAGAAATGACAAAATCGAGATAAGTTGACCTTCTCTTCCACAATTATAACACGCTTGACGGCACGGCGCAGCTTCAGATCGATGTGTCCTCTCCTCCGCATTGAAGCATATGACAGTGGTCTTTTCCTTTAACAACTAAAACAAGCTGACGCCTTTCCATCATCATAAATCTCCTTTTCGAAATGTCCATTCTATTGTTTTGGCCTCGATTACCACCAAAGTGGTTACCATATCCGCCCGTTGATTCCTCCACGCTGTTGTGCCACCGCTCATGACTACTTACTCACCGGTATTATAATTTTGTTTACCGCTTCTTTTAGTTAAGGCTGACTCGTTATCGCGCTTCCACTAATCGAGCCCTATTTACAACATCCAATACAAACACGCTTTATGAGAAATAAGATGTCGACGTATCTTCGCTTTCAAACCTCTTAAAACATTCGCGCCATTCTCTCTTCATTATCCACCAGTTGGGACGCAAACCGTGATAACTCCGCAAATTTTGCCTCAGATCATGACACCTGGCCATATTATTTTGTTCCAACTTGATAAACTCCACTTCCTTCATGTGGCTAATACTTTCAGAAAGTATTTATTCGCCGAACACTCCCTCGAACTTCTCCCAAGATATCTTCAAGACAAAGAAGTCGAGTACGCTTTACCGATTCCCACCAAAGAATCGCTTCTCCGCAGAACATAAAGGAAGTAAAAGGGAACCTTGCTTCCTGAGCATCCCAAGACATCAAATATCTTGGTAATCTGCTTTATCCATGCTTCCGCCGTAAGTGGTTTTGCTCTCCCTTAAACTCCTGTGGTCCCAAGCTTGAATTGTTTTAATGTGATCACCGAGATTTTCCGTGTTTCCACCCTACATTTTGGACAGGAGTCGCTCTACCGTTGTTGCATAAATCGCATAAAGCCTCCAACATTTGATCATTCATCATTTGGTCGTTGTTGTTGTTTGCACGAGGATTGTCGCCTTCCGATGCACATTATCCCGATTATCGATATGTGGTGAATCAACGATCGCTCAGGCTCCATTGCTATTCTCAACATTCTCGATGTCATTTTCGACATCGCCACAAAACAAAAGGTTAATCGACATGTAATAAATTATCTCTATATTCTCGACCGACCAATAAAATAAGACATAAACTTAAGTAGGTCATACTAGCGAAGGTATTCTCTGCTCTCCCCTCCTAGTACTATTCTCACATCTTAGCTGTGGATCATATCCCTAAGCTCGATACCAACCGTGACGCCCCCAAAATTAGGTATACATCACCCATCTTGGGTAGTCGATACATGGTATGTAATTTAAATACAACTTACTAATATAACTGCACGTAGTATAATACGACATAAATTGTGAGTTTGAATACAAATATTGTCTACTAGATATTATACAAAACTCAAAAGGAGTCCTCATTACAATTATTATCACACTATTTCACAAAATAGTGAGGACTACTAATGCTATCCTCTCGACCATTATCCGCTCCTCGACTCGTCTCCAAATTTATATTCTCATTTCAAAGAATAAATGAAAGAAAGGGTGAGCTCAACTAGCTCAAGAAGAAATATTATGACTAAGATAATGCGTAATAAATTATCATTAGCCTACAACAAAGTTGTTAAACCGATAAAATATAATGAACATCAAGTTTAACTACAAATGAACCAAAGAATCCATTAAAAGAGTCAAGAGAAAATAAAATCTACTATCTTTTATGATTTAAAAGGTTTTTCATCATCACTGCTATACCTTTAGACTCAAATTTTAATAAATATTCCACATCATCGAATCACCCCGCACTACTACGCCAATGATATTCTTTTTAAGATTACCACCACTATTATTCATGACTACGTGCCAAGAATAGTTGTGGTATTCATTAATGGTCATGATCATGCCAACAATCTATCCATCAATGCACTACTACTAACCGAGGATTTTTACCACATCATTTGTAATATTACAGCCATGATTAATCAATAGTCTCTTCGGTCATAATCATACCAAGTCCATCTATGCACATGTGCCATGTGATGACTTTCAACATAATATAAATATGAGGATGATGACAATGATATAAGAGTTCAATAAAACAAGTTCAAGAATTAATTTATCTAGAACCAATAACATCCAAATTGTCAACACGATATCGCTTTGTAGAGTAAAATTCAAGAATAACATCGAGAAGAATATTTCCATGAAAGGATACTTGGACGAAGCGCAAATATCAAGAATATTCCACTAATTTCATGGAGTATATAAGTCAAAGTTTTAACCAACCTGGTATAATAAAGAATGGAATAACAAAAGAAATCACCATGCACGCGATAGAATCGCATGCAGCTTTATTCCAATATAATAATAAATAATCTAATTCAGTCCGCACAGAAACGCATGCATGTGATAGGATATTCCAATGTAATAATAAAGATGGAACTGTGTCCCGCAGAAAACACACAGTATGTGATGTTCCAAATGTAATAATAATAAAGACAGTAACTGTGTCCTGTAAAACACACGCATGTGATGTTCCAATGTAATAATAATAAAGATTTTAACCAGTCCAAGGTGTAAAACACATGCATGTGATGTTCCAATGTAATAATGTAAGAATGTCACCAAGTATAGGGTAAACCACGATACAAAGTTATTCCAATGTAATAATAAGCAATGGAATAACAACAGCTTTCTTCATGAATAAGAAGAATAATAACACCTTACGGTACAACAATAAATATATTCCCTACGTTAGAAGAACTCAATATCGGAAAAGAAAGTGAGAATATTTTTTCTTCTTTCTCTCGATAGTTTTCTATCTGTAGTTTAAATGAATTCGTAAAGAAATAATGAAGGAATGAGCTTTCTATTTATAGAAAAACCGAGGTGGCTCTCTGGTCTTAACGAAGGGTCAAAATGACTTTCGTAATATCAAGAGACAATTACTATTTCATGGAAGGGTAATTTACCTCGAATAATCAAAAAGACATGCTTAACTCTTGGTAATATCAAGGGACAACTACTATTCATGCTAAAGGGTAATTACTTATCGATTTAAGGTAAATACTATCGACGTAAGATAAATACTATCGACGTAAGGTAATTACTATTCACAAAGGTAATTACTATCGACGAAGGTAAATATTATCGACGGAAGGTAATTACTATTCACAAAGGTAATTACTATCGATTTAAGAGACTCTTAGATGATGACATATGGGCCCCCATAAAATAATCAAACTTACCACAAACGCCTCATAATGCACTTTATATACATCAAGGATCGAATAAATATTACCACAAATCATTTTATTTTTAATCAACACATTTTTAATCTTTCAATAATTATTAATCATTTATAACTTGTCGCCTCAATTAATAATATAACATATTATACGTGATGATATCGTGACAATAATTGAATCAATAATATAAAAGATATGATGCAAAGAATTATCAGAAAGTAATAATCGAGTATAGCTATGTGATTTCTCACGAAGTTAAGACGTATTTACATCACCGAAAAGATCCAAATGATTCGACAATGTATACAAACTACAGACAAGATCGACAAAAGAGTTATGGATCTTCATCGAAAAGGATGTGGAATTTAATGTAGGGGATCATGTATTGTCATGAAGTTGCTCCATGGAAGCGGAGTTACAAGATTCGGGGAAGAGAGGAAAGCTTAATCCACGCATTTATCTGGCCCATTTCAAATTCTCGACCAGTAGGAAATGTAGCCTATAGACTTCAGATTACCTCAGTATGTCTCGTGTTATAATGTGTTTCACATATCCGCATTTCAGAATATGTGAAAGACCCAACCACGTTATAGAGAGTTGAACCCGGACGAGATAGCCAAGACTTAACGTATGTAGGAGGTACCGCCAAGATTTTGATGGAAGGAGCATGTCCCACGCTAAGAAAGGTTATACCACAAGTTAAAGTTTTGTGGAGGAATCATGCTATAGAGGAAATGACGGGAATTGGAAATGTAAATGAAAGCGAGGTATCCTCACCTTTTTGAAACACTGTGTGACGTGACGTCAATTTCGAGGACGTAAATTTCATATGAGAGGAGGTCAGAAGACCCTCGAAATTTTTTAAATAAAAAGGAATTTCCTTTATTTATTATTTTGAAATAGTAAGGGTTGATTTGATTAATGTGGATAGTTATGGATAAATACGCAAATATTTCAAAATAAGTGTTGGTTATAAAATATTCTATATTGTTTCAGAATATTCGTTGGTCGTGGAATATTCGCATCGCTTGTGAATATTCGCATTTACTGCAAAATGCATGTGTGGGCCCCATAACGGAAAGCGATTGGATGAGGAAAACGACAAAGTTTGGTGGTTATAAATAACGCCAGAATTGTTACCGTTAAGATCGTTTGAATACCTTGTGGTTAAAATACAATAATACGCGCGGGTCGCATAAAGAAGATTACTTCAGATTGTAGTATTGTTGAATTATTGATTCGTGACGTAAGATGGCACTATTTCAATAATTTTCACAAAGAGTTATCCGTTCAATATTTTATTTTATTGATTCAATAATTGTCGTTGATATTTTATATTATCGTTGTTCAATAATTGTCACCGCACAAGATTTCCCATTATCGATCAATAATTCATATTATTTAAATAATATTATTAGATAACATTATTGGCAAATGTCTAGAAAGTTTCGCTTTAAGGAGAGGTTTGGTCACCTAATCAATGCACTGCTAGAAGAGAAATCCTTATTGGAAAGCCCCTCTTCCCGGAAATGTACCGTCATTATAAATGTGATTCGTAATATTATTTGTGAATAATTAATTATTGATTCATATGATAAAGAAATATTTATTTTATATGAATATAAATGATGGATTTATTTATGTGGTTATAAATGAAGAAATTAGTGTTGAGGTGTTTTATCAAGATTTTATCTGATTGGAGGTATTAAAAATCAAATCGTGGGTTTTTGAGATATATCATGGGGTTATAATTTTTAATCCCGACCGCTGATTGTGGTAATTTTTGGGTATGTTATACATACATAAGTTGAGTATATGTCCACAAATTTTGAACCGTTAAAAATTCAATAATGATTTGTTATGAATTTTAAGAGGTGACTGATTCGAAAATTAGGGTTATAATTGATTTTGGTGGAAAATTCTAGAATCTTGTGGGCCCCACTTGTGGTTGGTGAAGAAATGTGCTGAATTTTATTTCAAATGTGGTGGGTGACAATAGTAGAGGTAAAGCCATCAGTAAAGAAAGTCAAGTCTCGCTTTAAGGCTAACATTTTCCTATAAATAGAGGGCTAAGTTAGAATTGAAAATCACACCGTAAACAAAGTTTTCTTCTCTCTATATTATCGAGCGATTTCAGAGTATTTAGATACTTTGAGAGTTGCTATTCAAGACAAGTTTCATTCAAGATCACTTCCGACCTTTCCTTCTGGCATCGATTCTTTCGAGGTAAGTGGATGTTATTTTCTTCTCAAATGATATTAATTCTTCAATATCATTATCTTCAAATATTGGTTGGTACTTTTATCAAATTTGGAACTTTTTCATGCTCAGGGGTTACTTATTCATGAGTTACTATTCACGAAGTTACTATTTCATGAAAGTTACTATTCACGAGTTTCTATTCATTTAGTACTATTCATTAAGCGTGAAGATGTTTTTTTGTGGAATTTCTATCTTTGGGGTGTTTGAGCCATTTATTCACGATACTCAAGACTATTCACGATATCAAGACTATTCACTTAATATTAAAGACTATTCAATAAAAATGAAAATTTTTCTTTTCGTCTAAAATATCTATTCGGATACTAGCTTTGATCAGATCCATGTTTTGATCATTCTTCAATTTTACTTCACTACGATTATTTTCGAGGTATATATTCGACGTGATAAAATAAAGTATGAATACTAATCCTTAATCCTTGTCATTTTGTTTCAATCGGATTCGCTTCTTTAAAATATTTTCATCATCCTCGCCTTAAATGATGATATTATTGAATATCTTCGCCTTTAAAAGATGAATGATTTCAAGAATATCTTTGGTCGTAAGTGCACGAAAGAAAGTGTTTAAATGAATACGATCTGATCGATGAATATCTTTTGGCTTTTAGTGCAAAGATGAACAAAGTGTTGAGATGAATAATGACCGATTGATGAATATCTTTGGCCCAGAAAAAAAGATGAATATTTGATTCGAGATGAATATCGATTGATGTGTGATAAAATATTGATGATGGACCGTTAAATCTATGATTATAGAGATTTCATTCTCTACGTAACTCTTCTTCTATAATTATTATTTTCACCGCTAATATTGATCCGAAACTTGTTGTCTATTAGATTCCCATCGATTTTTTCCTCATTGAGACTAACGATAATTTGTTGATATTATCTTTAGCATTCTTTTTCATCGGCTAGCTGAGCTCACCCTTTCCTCTTGTTGTTCCATTTTTCTTCGTCGAGGCGGCTAATGTAGCAGTACTAGCATGGGGAAATGGAACGGAAGGTTCTGTAGAGAGTGTTTAAGTCCCTCACCATTTTGTAAAATAATGTATCAATAATTACGATGGGGATTTATTTATGTGATATCATTTATAAGACATATATATTATATTTCATAGACATTCAGACATATTGAAGTCAGAAGTTTGCTTCTCGTACTCATGTGATTAGCTGCACTCGAATGGGTGTCAGTGTATACCTATTTTGGGGGCGCCACATAAGGATACCTTGATTTCATTTCGTATTCTAACTCCCAAGTCATTTCCTCAACATCGTGGTTCCTCCACAAAACTTTCGATTTTGAGGTATAACCTTGGAGCGTAGAATATGTTCCTTCTTATACAAAATTTGAAGCAGAACTCTTCATACGTCAAATCTTCCGCTATTTCGTCCTGTTCTAACTCAATAATATGGTTCGGTCTTTCACATATTTACGTAACATGGATACGTGAAAACGTTATGAACATTAGACATATTCAAGCAGAAATGAGTCTATAGCTAGCGCTCCTACTCGATCGAGGATTAAAATGGACCGATGAATCGAGGATTAAGTTTCCTCTCTTCCAAATCTTGTAACTCCTTTCCATGGAGCAACTCTTAACAACACACGATCTCCTATATCAATTCCACGCCCTTTCATGAAGATCAAGATAACTCTTTTGTCGATTTTGTGAGGTTTTTATACGCATTCGGATCGTTTCAATCTTTTTTCGTAGTCATACGCACTCAACTCCCGGCCCCAACAACGCTGCTTCACCCACCTCATCCCAAAGATATCGAGAACGACACTTTCTTCCATACAACGCTCGAATGGAGCCATGCCAATACTTGCTTGATAATCGTTGTCAGGAAAACTCCACCAATGGTAAGAACTTGTCCCAACTTCCCTTAAAATCAAGGACACAGTAGTCTTAATAGATCTTCAAGAGTTTGAATAGTCCTCTCCGATCGTCCGTCTGTCTTCGAGGATGATATGCCGAAGCTAAATCGTAAGTCCGTGCCCATAGCTTTTTGCAAACTAACCCAAAATCGTGAAGTGAATCTTGGGTCTCGATCGTAAACTATGGATACCGCAGATACCATGTAGCTTACAATCTCGCTTATATACATACGAAAGCAAGACGCTCAAGTGTATAAGTTTCTCGACAGCAGAAATGAGAGCAGACTTGGTTCAATCTATCAACAATGACCCAAATCGCATCAACGCCCGAGAAACCTTAGAAGACCCCAGAACTAAATCCATGGTAATGTGCTCCCACTTCCATTCGGAATTTCAAGTGGTTGCAATGGACCTTTTGGTACTTGATGCTCCGCTTAACTCGTTGACAAGTTAGACACCTTCGAGATAAATAACGCTTATCTCTCTCTTCATATTGCTTCCACCAAAATGTACGATTTAATATCATGATACATTTTGGTACTCCCTGTGATGGATTGCAAATGGTGTGTCAGGCGCCCATCATGATATTATACTTTAAATCGTGGTCGTTAGAACACAAAGTCCGGAGTCGACTCAAGTATTCCTTCTTCATCGATCTTCGCTTCCTAAGATAGCACCTTCTTGCAGACTTTCTTCCTCATACGATCACCTCCGTGTCCGAAGCTCGGAGCAATTTTAACTTTATCGATTAAAGTTCTGGTTCTACTCAGATATTCGCTTATCATCACACGCGTCCCTCGAGTCTTTAACTCTATCTCCATCCTTTGCAAGTCACACAAATGGGCTCATGGTTGACAATAACGCACTCAGATTTCAGATATGATCTTCTACTCAATGCGTCGCCTACCACGCTCGCTTTTCCAGATGGTATCGATGGTATGATCATAATCTTTCAACAGCTTCAAGCCAACGTCGTTGTCGCATGTCGAGTTCCTTTGAGTGAAGAAATATTTGAGGCTTTTATGATCCCAGAAGATCTCCACTTTCTCCCCATACAAGTAATGCCTCCAAATTTTAAGTAAGAAGATAACAACCGCTAACTCTAGATCATGAGTAGGATAATTCCTCTCATATTCTTTGAGTTGTCGAGGCATAAAGCTATAACTTTTCCATGTTGCATGAGAACACATCCCAACCCTTTTGCTCAAGCATCATCAGATGACAAATCCCTCCGAGCCGATGGTATCACGTAACAAAATAAATAAGTCTCCTCTCGAGTTCTTGAAAACTCTTCTCACATTCTTCACTCCAACCGAACTTTGTATCTTTTCGAGTCACCGAGTTAATGGAGTAGCGATTCGAGAAAATCCTTCCACGAATCTCCGATAATAACCAACTAAACCGAGAAAGCTACGATTTCCGGCCATCGATTTAGGTTGTTCCCACTTTCAATAGCTTCAATCTTTGCTGGGTCAACAGATATTCCATGACTTGATACCACGTGCCCAAGGAATGCTACTTCTTCAAGCCGTAACTCGATTTCTTCAACTCGCATAAAGCTTATATTCACGAAGCTTTTTGGAGTGTCACCTCAAGTGTTGCTTCACGATCTTCACGGCTTTTGGAATAAATAAGGATGTCATCAATAAAGACGACCACAAAGTGATCTAAATATTCCTGAATACTCTGGCTCATCATATCCATGAAGGCAAAGAGAGCATTAGTCAATCCAAAGGACATGACTAGAATTCATAATGCCCGCATCGAGTTCAAAGCCGCCTTTGGAATGTCATCCGGTTCTAATCTTCAATTGGTGATATCCTAACTAAGATCAATCTTTGAAAAGAATTTGCTCCTCAGAATCGGGTCAAACAGTCATCAATACGTGGCAATGGATACCTATTTTTGATGGTGACATGATTCAACTCCCGATAATCAATACAAAGTCGATACTCCCATCTTTCTTCTTCACTTAACGTAACAGAGCACCCCAAGGAGAAGTACTAGGACTTAATAAAGCCAATGTCTAACAATTCCTCGCATTGGGTCTTTAACTCCTCAAGTTCAATAGAGCTATTCGATATGGGGCTTTGGAAATAGGTTTTGTATCGGGTTCAAGGTCGATACAAAATTCAATTTCACGCCTGGGGTAGCCAGAAGTTCTTCTGAGAATACGTCAGAAATTTATTAACAATAGAAATATCATTCAAAACCCATTTATTTTTGTTTAAATCGTGATACGAGCTAAGAAAGCTCGACATCCGCTTTTTCAATAAACTAATAAATTTTTATGGCTTGAGACGACCGTGATTGATTTTAATGGTTTGGTCGTTTGAATTCAGATAATAGGTTGATTAGGAATATGAAAGCTAACAACCTTACGAAAACAATCAATTTTGTATGATAAGTAGTTAACCAATCAATCCCTGTAATCACGCCAAATGCAAGTATTTTTAATGAAATAAGATCGCGGTGTAATGTGAGGTACCGATTTGAACCAAACAAGACTTATAAGCAAAGCTGGATGTAATGAAGGTTTCTCCCAACGGAGTTTCCACAGATAAGTCAAAGTCTAATTTCTCCTGAGTCAAATTTAATCGATGAGCGCAAGTAGAGAAATAAAAGAATGGGTAGAACCCAGATCAAATAAAGTATAGACTTCATTAGAGTTTATGATAAGCTTACCCGTGATGACCTCATTCGTTCCTCGCTCTTCCTGGGAGGTCACAACAAACGCTCTCCTCAGACCACCGGTTTTGATTTTTCGGGGACTACTTTGGTGCTCTCCATCCTAGTTGAATTTGTTTTCGAAGAACGACAAAATCGAGCTAAGTGACTTTCTTCCACAATTATAACATGCTTTTGACGCATGGCGCAGCTTGGATCGATGTGTCCCTCTCCTCCGCATTTGAAGCATATGATAGGTGGTCTTTTCCTTCCTTAACAACGGGTGTTTGTAGTCGACGCCTTTTCCATCATTGTTGAATCTCCTTTTCTTGAAATGTCCATTCTTATTGTTTTGGCCTCGATTACCACCAAAGTGGTTACCATATCCGCCCGTTGATTCCTCCACGCTTGTTGTCACCGCTCACGACTACTACTCACCGGTATTATAATTTTGCTTACCGCTTCTTTTTAGTCACGGCTGACTCGTTATCGCGCTTCCACTAATCGAGCCCTATTTACAACATCCGAATACAAACACGCTTTATGAGAAATAAGATGTCGACGATTCCGCTTCAAACCTCTTAAAACATTCGCGCCATTCTCTCTTCATTATCCACCAAGGGACGAAACCGTGATAACTCCGCAAATTTTTGCTCAGATCATGTATTACACTGGCCATATTGTTTTGTTCCAACTTGATAAACTCCACCTCCTTCATGTGGCTAATACTTTCAGAAAGTATTTGTCGTTGAAATGCCTCCCGAACTTCTCCCAAGATATCTTCAAGACAAAGAAGTCGAGTACGCTTTTACCGATTCCCACCAAGAATCCGCCTCTCCGCAAGAATATAAAGGCAAGCAAGTGGAACCTTTGCTTCCTGAGCATCCCAAGACATCAAATATCTTGGTAATGCTTTTATCCATGCTTCCGCCGTAAGTGGTTTTGCTCTCCTTAAACTCCGGTGGTCCCAGCCTCTTGAATTGTTTAATGATGACCGCCCGAGAGTTTTCCGTGTTTCCACCCCACGCTTTTGGACAAGAGTCGCCTCTACCGCTATCGCATAGAATAAATTGCATAAAGCCTCCGAACATTTGATCATTCATCATTTGGTCGGTGTTGTTGTTGTTTGCATGAGGATTGTCGCCTTTCCTCGATGCACATTATCCCGATTATCGATATGTGGTGAATCAACGATCGCTCAGGCTCCATTGCTATTCTCAACATTCTCGATGTCATTTTCAGACATCGCCACAAAACAAAAGGTTAATTGACATGTAACAAATTATCTCTATATTCGACCGACCAATAAAATAGCACATAAACTTAGGTAGTAGTCATACTAGTCAAGGTATTCCTCGCCTCCCCTCCTAGTACTATTCTCACATCTTAGCTGTGGATCATATCCCTAAGCTCGATATTAACCGTGACGCCCCCAAAATTAGGTATACATCACCCATCTGGGTCGTCGATACATGGTATGTAATTTAAATACAACTTTATTAATATAATCTGCAGGTATAATATTTATAAAACCGTGAGTTTGAATACAAATATTGTCTACTAGATATTATACAAACTCAAAAGGAGTCCTCATTACAATTATTATCACACTATTTCACGTAATAAGTGAGGACTACTAATGCTATCCTTCTCGACCATTACCCGCTCCCCGACTCGTCCCAAAGCCTATATTCTCATTTCCTCAAGAGAATAAAGGAAAGAAAGGGTGAGCTCAACTAGCTCAAGAAGAAATATTATGACTAAGATAATGCGTAATAAATTATCATTAGCCTTCACAACAATGTTAAACCGATAAAATATAATGAACATCAAGTTTAACTCGCAATGAAACAAAGAATCCATTAAAAGAGTCAAGTAGAAAATAAAATCTACTATCTTTTATGATTTAAAAGGTTTTCATCATTTTATAGCCGAGACTCATTTTAATAAATATTCCACATCATCGAATCACCCTCGCACTACTACCAAGGATATTTTTTAAGATCACGACCACAATTATTCATGCACTACACGCCAAGAATAGTCAGGTATTCATTAATGGTCATGATCATGCCAACAAATCGCCCATCAATGCACTACGCCAATCGAGGATTTTTACCACATCATTTGTAATATTACGGCCATGATTACACCGAATAGTCTCTCGGTCATAATCATACCAAGTCCATCTATGCACTACAAAAGCCATGTATGACTTTCAACATATATATAAATACGAGGATGATGACAATGATATAAGAATTCAATAAAACAAGTTCAAGAATTAATTTATCCAGAATTAATAACATCCAAATTGTCAACATGACATCGCTTTTAGAGAGTAAAAATTCAAGAATGATCGAGAAGAATATTTCCATGAAAAGATATCGATGAAGCGCAAATATCAAGGATATTCCACTAATTTCATGGAGTATATAAGTCAAAGTTTTAACCAACCGGGTATAATAAAGAATGGAATAACAAAAGAAATCACCACGCATGCGATAGAATCGCATGCAAAGGTTATTCCAATGTAATAATAAATAATCTTAACCAGTCGTGCCAGAAACGCATGTGATGATATTCCAATGTAATAATCCAGATGAACTAATAAAGAATGGAATGTTCCAAATGTAATAATAATAAAACACATGTGTCCTAGCAAAAACACATATGATGTTCCAATGTAATAATAATAAAGATTTTAACCAGTCCTGTAAAACACATGCATGTGATGTTCCAACAGTAATAATAATAAAGATTTTAACCAGTCCTAAAAAAACACATGCATGTGATGTTCCAATGTAATAATAGAAGAATGTCACCAAGTATAGGTAAACCACGATACAAAAGTTATTCCAATGTAATAATAAGCAATGGAATAACAACAGCTTCTTCATGAATAAGAAAGAATAACACCCCTTACATTACAACAAATAATTCCCTACGCTTAGAAAGAGTGTAATATCGAAAAAGGAAGTAAAGGTTTACTTTTCTTCTTCTCTCTATAGTTTTCTCTCTATAGTTTAAATGAATTCGTGAGAAATAATGAAGGAATGAGCTTTCTATTTATAGAAAACCGAGGGTGGCTTAAGACTTGGTCTTAAAGGAAGGGTCAAAATGACTTCGTAATATCAAGAGACAACTACTATTTCATGTAAGAAGGGGTAATTAACCCTCGAAAACGTCAAGGTGGTTAACTCGTAATAAAATCAAAGGACAACTACTACAACTACTATTTCATGAAAGGTAATTACTATCGACGAAGGTAAATACTATCGACGAAGGTAAATACTATCGATTTAAGGTAATTACTATTCACAAAGGTAATTAATTACTTATCGATTTAAGGTAACATACTATCGATTTAAGGTAATTACTATTCACAAAGGTAATTACTATCGATTTAAGAGATTTTAGATGATTACATACGGGCCCCCATAAAATAATCAAACTTACCACAAACGCCTCATAATGTACTCTTTATATACATCAAGGATCGAATAAATATTACCACAAATCATTTTATTTTTAATCAACACATTTTTAATCTTTTTCAACAATTATTAATCATTTATAACTTGTCAATTCTCAATTAATAATATAATATATTATATGATGATACTGTGACAATAATTGAATCAATAATATAAGAGATATGATGCAAAGAATTATCAGAAGTAATAATCGAGTATAGCCTAAGTGACTTTTCACGTAAAGATCAATAATCAATACCGTCGTGCTACTACGCAACCATGCCAGACATCGCATTTACGCAACTAATGCCAGACATCGTATTTTTTACTACCGGGTAGTTCAACAGCTTTTAACTCAGAATACCTTACGCCGTTATTTTTATATAAAGATAATTTTGTCAATCCGACAATTTCTAACTACGATTGATAATAATATTCTCGCAAAAAGGGGTCCACTAAATGATTGAGCCGCCGTATTTAATATTCCCCAACTATAAAAAAGAATATTCCCCACCAAAATAATATTTTATAACAACTTGCTTACTTTGCAAAATTTATAAATATTACCCACAACTATAACATTATATCAAATTTATTCCATAATATTAAAAAATAATATTTATAGAAAAATTCATCTTTATTTATAAAAAATTTTAAATCAATATTCGTGAAATTAATTCAGTTAAGTTAAGAGAATGCAAACTACTATCTTCTATGTATGAATTTAAAAGTTCATCGCTCATCTTTTATCCCTCGTAACATCAATCAATATATATCCGAATCAAATATTCATCTTTGCACTACGTGCCAAAGATATTCATCACCGTTGGTCATGTTCATCTAAACACTGCTCATCTTTGCACTACGGCCAAAGATATTCATCGAAATCATTCATCTTCGCACTATAAAGCCAAAGATATTCAATAATATCATCATTTAAGACCGAGGATGATGAAAATATTTTTAAAGAAACGAATCCAAAGGAAACAAAATGACAAGGATTAAGGATTAAGGATTCGTGATTGCTTTTATCCACGCCCAAAAATACTCAAAAATAATCATAGTGGTGTAAAATTCAAGAATGATCAAAACATGGATACAATCAAAGCTAGTATCCGTAATAGATATTTTGGACTTAAAAAGAAATTTTTTTCATTTTCGATGAATAAGGTCGATTCGTGAATAAGACCAGATGATACGTGAATAAGGTCAGATACGTGAATAAGAATCTCCGATACCAAAAGTTCCAAATTTGATAATGGAAAAAAACTTCAGATCAATATTTCAACATAATGATAATGAAGAAATAATATCATTACGAAAAAATAA
The DNA here is from genome assembly GCA_020205615.1 of Panax quinquefolius. Lineage (NCBI taxonomy): Eukaryota > Viridiplantae > Streptophyta > Magnoliopsida > Apiales > Araliaceae > Panax > Panax quinquefolius. Next base: position 19,499,302 of record CM035171.1, read on the forward strand.
TATCCCTTACCTCGAAAAGATCAAGATTTCTAAATAAACACCTGATATAAAGCATGACTTGAACTTGCACCGTATAGCAATACTCAAAGTATACTCAAAATACTCACAAGAATACGCCGATAATATAGAGAGAAAACTTCAGCTTTCGTGTAATTTTCAATTCTAACCCAAGACCCTATTTATAGAAATCGCTAGTAACACCAAAGTTAGTAAAATTTAATTTAATATTATTATATATATCAAAATTCCTACGCCACTTTTGAAATCTGATTTCAGCCAATAAGCACATGCCACCTTCTAGAAAAAAGTAAGAAAAACGTTTTTCTAATTTAAAATAATTTAAACTTCCAAAATCAATTATTTTGAGTTTCTAACTTCAATAATTCATAATAAATAGCCCTTTTGTCAAAAAAAATTCAAATCTCATGACCTTTTTTATAGGAAATTCAATTTTCTACAACTTTGCAGTAAGAAAGTTTTTCCAAATTCCAAATAAAAATGACCAAATCCACAAACCAAGCGATTTTATTACAAGCTATAATCAAATTTCACCAATAAATGGGGTCCACCGACATGTTTAACATGTTTTAAACATTTATTGCAATAAAAATACTCTTCCTCCTCAGATACTCATATATCCCACATTTGTTGTAAAAATATCACCATTATTATATTATTAAAATATAATAATATATTTAAACGAATTATTTTATCGTAAAAGATAAAATTTCAATTTTCAACAATTGTCACATTAAAAATTTTCTCCATCTATATCCACATAAAATCAATATTTTTCTCATCATATGAATCAATAATTAATTATTCACAAATAATATTATGTAATCACAATATCGACAACCGTGCAGCTCCCTGTGAAAGCAGGGCTTTCCAATAAGAATTTCTCCTCATCGGCGCCGCAATTAGTGACCAAACCTCTCCTTAGATGTAACTTTCTAGACATCGCCAATAATGTTATCTAATAATATTATTCAGATAATATGAATTATCGCTTCGATAATGAAAAATACTGCAGTAATGACAATTATCAAACAACAAAGAATATAAAATATCAACGCAAAGAATTATTAAATCAATAAAATAATCGAATAAAGAATTATCGTAACCATTATCGAAAGTAAAGGCCTTCACGTAAGAATCAATAATTGGTGCAATATCGCAAAGCATCGTGTTTTAACCAATTTAGTATTTTAACAAAGATAATCTAAGAATAACTATACCGTTATTTTTAAACAACTTATATTTGTCGCTTTCTTCATCCAATCGCTCACATGGGGCCCACAATGGTCATACTTCGTCGCATTTAATATTCCCCGACAAATAAATTTAATATTCCACGACACCAAACTAATATTCCCCGACAACAATGAATATTTTATAACCACTTGCTTATTTTGAAATATTTCATGATTTTACCCCTAACTATCCACATTAATCAAATCAACCCTTACTATTTCAAAATAATAAACAGAGAAAATTAAATTTCATTAATAATAAGTTGGGGTCTTACAACTCCCCCTCCTTATGAAATTTTGTCCTCTAAATCGACGACGATTCGGTGTTTCAAAAGGTGAGGATACCTCGCTTTCATTTCCGCTTTCCAATTCCTGTGTCATTTCCTCTATAGCATGATTCCTCCACAAAACTTTAACTTGTGGTATGACCTTTCATGCGTAGGACATGCTCCTTCCTATCCAAGATCTCGACAGTACCTCCTCACACGTTAAGTCTTCTGGCTATTTCGTCCTGTTTCTAACTCTATAACGTGGTTCGGTCTTTCACATATTTACGAAGTATGATATGTGAAACACATTATGAACACGTAGACATACTTGAGGTAACGCAAGTCTATAGCTACATTTCCTACTGGCCAAGAATTTGAAATGGACCAATAAATCGTGGATCGAGCTTTCCTCTCTTCCCAAATCTTGTAGAACTCCTTCCACGGAGCAACTCGCAACAATACATGATCCCCTATACTAAATTCCACGCCCTTTCATGAAGATCCGCGATAACTCTTTTGTCGATCTTGTGCCGCTTTTGTATACGCTTGTTAATCATTTCGATCTTTTTCGTAGTCATACGCATTCAACTCGGGTCCCAACAATGTTGCTTCACCCACCTCATCCCAACATATCGGAGAGTGACACTTTCGGCCCATATAATGCTTCAAATGGAGCCACACCTATACTTGCTCGATAATCGTTGTTGTAGGAGAATTCCACCAATGGTAAATACTTATCCCAACCGCCTGAAGTCTCAGGACACGTAGTCTTAATAGATCTTCAAGAGTTTGAATAGTCCTCTCTCGATTGTCGTCCGCTTGAGGATGGTATGTCGAATCAATCGTAAACTGCGCTCCATAGCTTTTTGCAAGCTAACCCAAAATCTTGAAGTGAATCTTGGGTCACGATCCAAACTATGGATATCGGCATGCCATGTAACCTCACAATCTCATTTACATATATACTAAAGCAAGACGCTCAAGGAATAAGTCTCCAGACGGCAAGAAATGAGCAGACTTGGTTAATCTATCAACAATAACCCAAATAAGATTGATGCCTTGAGAAACCGTAGGAAGACCCGTAATCTAAATCCATGGTAATGTGTTCCCACTTCCATTTCGAATCTCAAGTGGTTGCAACGGACCCTTAGGTACTAGATGCTCCGCCTTTACACGCTGACAAGTTAAACACATCGAGATAAACTTTGCAATCTCTCTCTTCATATTGTTCCACCAAAATGTATGTCAAGATCACGATACATTTTAGTACTTCCGTGATGGATTGCAAATGGTGTATCAGGTGCCTCCATCATAATCTTCAGACTTCAAATCGTGAGTCGTTTAGGACACAAAGTCAGAGTGGACTCAAGTATTCCTTCTTCATCAATTCTCGCTCCGAAATAGCTCCTTCAGTATTTCTTCTTCTTCATACGATCGCCTCCCGGCCTGCGTGGCTCGAAAGTAACCTTAACTTTTTCTATTAAAGTTGGTTCTATGCAGATACTTGACATCATCGCACTCATTCCTCAAGATACGATCTTCTACTCAACGCATCACCTACCACGCTCGCTTTTCCAGATGGTATCAATAGTGTGGTCGTAGTCTTTCAATAGCTCGAGCCAACGTCGCCGCCGCATGTCGAGTTCTTTTTTGAGTGAAGAAATATTTAAGGCTTTTTATGGTCCAATATATCTCCACTTTCTCCCCATATAGATAAGTGCCTCCATATCTTAAGCTGCGAAAACGATCGGGCCGCTAACTCTAGATCACGAAAGTAGGATAATTCTCTCTCATACTTTTTAAGTTCGTCATGAGGCATAGGCTATGACTTTCCCACGCTGCATGAGAACACATCCTAACCCTTTGCCTCAAGCATCGTCAGAGATAACAAATCCATCCGAACCAGATGGTATTGTTGTAACAGTGCCGTCAAATAAGTCTCCTCTTAAGCTCTTGGAAACTTTTCTCAGATTCTTCGCTCCAAACGAATTTTGTATCCTTCCGAAAGTTACCGAAGTTAATGGAGTAGCGATTCGAGAAAACCCTTCCACGAATCTCCGATAATAACCGCCTAAGCCCAAAAGCTACGATTTTTGGCCACCGACTTTTATTGCTTCCCTAACTTTCAGATTGCTTCAATCTTCACGGATCAACAGATACTCCATGTTTCGACACACACGTGCCCAAGGAATGCTACTTCCTCAAGCCGTAACTCGATTTCTTCAATTTGGCATATAGTTTGTTTTCACGAAGCCTTTCGAGTACCAAATTTCAAATGGTGCTCATGATCTTCACGACTTTTTGAATATATGAGGATGTCATCAATAAAGACAACAACGAATCGATCCAAATATTCCTTGAATACTGGCTCATCATATCCATGAAAGTCATAGGAGCATTAGTCAATCCAAAAGACACGACTAAGAATTCATAATGCCCGCATCGAAGTTCTAAAGGCGCTTTTGAATATCCTCGCCTAATCTTCACCGATGATATCCGTAATCTAAGATCGATTTTGAAAAAGAATGTGGCTCTCAGAATCGGTCAAACAAGTCATCAATACGAGGTAGAGGATACCTATTCTTGATGGTGACATGGTTCAATTCTCGATAGTCAATATAAAGTCGATACTCCCGCCTTTTCTTCTTTACTTAATAAAACAGAGCACCCCAAGGAGATGTACTAGATTTAATGAAACCGATGTCCAACAATTCTCGTAGAATGGACCTTTAACTCCTCAAGTTCAATAGAGCCATTCGATATGGGGTTTTAGAAATGGGCTTGTACTCAGTTCAAGATCAATAAAGAATTCAACTTCACGCTCTGGGGTGTAATCGGAAGTTCTTCAGAAATACGCCAGAAAGTCAATAACAACAGAATATTATTCAAATTTGACGTGTCTTTATTCAAATCCATAATATGGGCTAAGAAAGCTTCGACATCCGCTTTTTCAATAAACTAATAGCTTTATGATTAGATATGATGTTGATTGATTTTAATGGTTTAGTTGTTGAATTGTGACAACAAGTTGTTTAGGAATATGAAAACTAACAACCTTATTTAAAATAATCAATTTTGGCATGATGAGTAGTTAACCAATCAATCCCTAAAATCACATCAAAAGCAAGTATCTTTAAAAAGAGATAAGGTCAATGTGTAAGGTGATGGTGCCAACTTGAATCAAACAAGATTTATAAACAAAGTGGATGTGATGAAAGTTTCTCCTAACTGAGTTTCCACAGACAGTCAAAGTCTAATTTCTCCTGAGTCAAGTTTAAACGCTGAGCACAAGCAGAGAGATAAATGAATGGGTAAGACCTAGATCAAGTAAGGTATAAACTTCGCAAGAATTTATAAATAGCTTACCCGTGATCACCTCGCTTTGGGTTCCTCGATTTTGACCACCACAACAAACGCTCTTCCCAGAATCGCTGACTTTGATTTTTTCTCGGACATCTTTGAGTCACCGTCCTCATTGAACTAGGTTTCGCTACTGCATAATCTCGAGCGATATGTGTCCTTCCTTTCCACAATTATAGCATACCTTGAACTGCAGGGCAGCTTGATCGATATGTCCTCTTTCCCGTGATTTATAAGATATACGACCGGTGGTCGTTTCTCCTCCCTTAGAACCGGGCTGTCGCCAAGACCGCTGCCTTCACACGGTCGTTGTTAAATCTCTCTTTAAAATCTCTCCCGACTCGCTTTCTTCTATTTTCACGGCTATGATTACCACCAGAGTGGTTACCATTTTTGTCCGTCTTTTTCTTTTCTCCGCCGGTTATCATTGTTTTGTTGATCGCCATCTCCTAGATGATCCTCGTCATGGTCCCTCGGTTGAACATACTCGTTATCTCGCTTAATAATCGAGCCCTCGTTTACAACATCCTAATAGAGAGAAAATTTATGAGAAATGAGATATTATCGACGCCGGGTTTCAAACCTCTAAGAAACATCCGCCACACGCTCCTCATTCTCCACCAAATGAGGTGCAAACTCGATAACTCGCAAACTTTGCCTCGCATCGAGACACCGCCATGTTGTTTTGTTCTAATAATAAACTCCACTTCCTTCATACGATTTAACACTTTCGTGAAAGTATTTGTCATTAAATAGTTTCAAACGCCTCCCAAGACATGCCGAAAAGTACCGATGGGTACGCTTCACGCGACTCCCACCAAGAGTCTCGCTTCGCCACTTTAACATAAAGGTGGCGAATGGAACCTTTGTTCTCCGCATCCCAAGACATCGAATATCTTCGTAATTTGTTTTGACCCATGTTTCCGCCTATGATCGGATCCGCTTTCCTTAAATTCGTGGTCCCAACTTCGAATCGCTCAATGTGTGACAACCCGTGAATTGCTATCATTTCTCCCGTATTTTGAACACGAAGTCTCCTCGTCTCGATTTTGCATGAATCGCAAAAGCTTCTAAACATCCCCTCGCTCATCATCTCGCAAATGGTGTTGTTCATGTGGAGGAACATTGCCAAATTGTCAGACGCTTCTCCTCGCTGGTGAGTACAGCGCTCTCCACGATCTCATTTCCATCATAATATTCTCACGACATTCTCAAACATCGCCATAAAACAAGGGTTAATTAAGGAAATCAATATATCACATAATATCCCTATATATCGAATTCAACTAACAAATAAGCTTAGTAGAGACACACCAATAAGGATTTACTCTGCCTCCCTCCTAGTTCTATTCCCCGATCTCCGCCAGAGATCATATCCCTAAGCTCGATACCAACCGTGACGCCCCAAAATAGTATACATCACCCATTTCGAAGTTGTCAATACATGGTATGTAAAACAACTACAACTTTATTATTACAACAATAAACTGTGAGTTTCAATACAAATATTATCTTCTAGATAATATCTATACTCAAATAAATCCTCATCACATTTATTGATACATTATTTTACAAAAATGGTGAGGACTACTAAACAACTCTCTCTAGAACTTTCATTCCATACCCGACTGCACTCGCTTATATTCTCGCCCCGAGAAGAAAAATGGAACAAAAAGGAAAAGGGTGAGCTCAACTAGCCCAAAGAAAGAATATTATTATGACTAAGATAATATACAACAAATTATCGTTAGTCTTCAACAGGAAAAATCTAATGTAATACAATAGACAACAAATTTTAAATCAATATTCGCAATGAAATAATAATTCATTGTAAGAGTTAAGTAGAGAATGCAAACTACTATCTTCTATGTATGAATTTAAAAGTTCATCGCTCATCTTTTATCCCGTAACATCAATCAATATATATCCGAATCAAATATTCATCTTTGCACTATGTGCCAAAGATATTCATCATTGGTCATGTTCATCTAAACACTGCTCATCTTTGCACCACGCGCCAAAGATATTCATCGAAATCATTCATCTTGCACTACAAAGCCAAAGATATTCAATAATATCATCATTTAAGACCGAGGATGATGAAAATATTTTTAAAGAAACGAATCCAAAGGAAACAAAATGACAAGGATTAAGGATTAAGGATTCAGATTTGTTTTATCCACATTCAAAAAATACCTCAAAAATAATCATAGTGGTGTAAAATTCAAGAATGATCAAAACATGGATACAATCAAAGCTAGTATCCGTAATAGATATTTTGGATTAAAAGAAAATTTTTTATTTTTCATGAATAAAGGTCAGATTCGTGAATAAGATCAGATACGTGAATAAAGGCCAGATACACGTGAATAAGAATCTCGACACCAAAAGTTCCAAATTTGATAAAAAAACTTCAGATCAATATTTCAACATAATGATATTGAAGAAATAATATCATTATTAAAAAAATAATATCCCTTACCTCGAAAGATCAAGATTTAATTTAAACACCTGATATAAAGCATGACTTGAACTCAGACCAGATAAAGCAATACTCAAAGTATACTCAAAATACTCACAAGAATACGCCGATAATATAGAGAGAGAAAACTTCAGTTTTCGTGTAATTTTCAATTCTAACCCAAGACCCTATTTATAGAAATCGCTTGTAACACCAAAAAAGTAAGTAAAATTTAATTTAATATTATTATATATATCAAAATTCCTACGCCAACTTTGAAATCTGATTTTTCAGCTCAATAAGACACACATGTCACCTTCTAGAAAAAGTAAGAAAAAAACGCTTTTCTAATTTAAAATAATTTAAACTTCCAAAATCAATTATTTTGAGCTTCTAACTTCAATAATTCACAATAAATAGCCCTTTGTAAGTAAAAATTTGAATCTCACGACTTTTTATAGGAAATTCAATTTCTACAACTTTCGTAAGAAATTTTTTCCAAATTCCAAATAGAATCGACCAAATCCACAAACTGGACGATTTTAAAGCTATAATCAAATTTCAAATAATAAATGGGGTCCACCGACATGTTTAATATGTTTTAAACATTTATTGTAAATAAAAATACTCTTCCTCATCAGATACTCATATATCCCACATTCGTTGTAAAAATATCACCATTATTATATTATTAAAATATAATAATATATTTAAACGAATTATTTTATCGTAAAAAGATAAAATTTCAATTTTCAACAATTGTCACATTAAAAATTTTCTCCATCTATATCCACATAAAATCAATATTTTTCTCATCATATGAATCAATAATTAATTATTCACAAATAATATTACGTAATCACAATATCGACAACTGTGCAGCTCTCGTGAAAAGCAGGGCTTTCCAATAAGAATTTCTCTCATCGGCGCAAGCAATTAGGTGACCAAACCTCTCCTTAGATGTAACTTTCTAGACATCGCCAATAATGTTATCTAATAATATTATTCAGATAATATGAATTATCGCTTCGATAATGAAAAATATCGTAATGACAATTATCAAAAACAACAAAGAATATAAAATATCAACGCAATAATTATTAAATCAATAAAATAAAATAATCGAATAAAGAATTATCGTAACCATTATCGAAAGTAAAGGCCTTTTTCACGTAAGAATCAATAATCGTGCAATACCGTGCTAACGTGTGTTTTAACCACCGAGTATTTTAACAAAGATAATCTGCAGAATAACTACTACCGTTATTTTTAAACAACTTATATTTGTCGCTTTCTTCATCCAATCGCTTTTCTATGGGCCCATTTAATAACCAAACAAACGAATATATTCCCCGACAACAATTAATATTTTATAACCACTGCTTATTTGAAATATATTTTCCCCTAACATCCACATTAATATTCAACCCTTACTATTTCAAAATAATAAATAGTAAAATTAAATTTCATTAATAATAAAGTTGGGGTCTTTGATTCGCTTTTAAAATATTTTATCATCCCCCACTCTAAATGATGATATAATTTAATTTTAGTGTAAAATATTAATGATTTCGATGAATGATTTTACCCCATAACATTAATATCCAATATTAATCAAATCGACCCTTACTATTTCTTTTAAAATAATAAATAGAGAAAATTAAATTTCATTAATTAATAAGTATTGATTCTATTTCTGTATTACAATATTTGTATTTAAACGCATGCTTTTTTTTATGTCAGATTAATAAAGTCAGTAGTCAATAGATGTCGCATCATGTATTTTTTGACGATCTGTGAATGGGGTGTCAGATATCTATTTTAAAGGCCACATGAAAGATTCACAGCAGCTTTTCCCAATAGATTCTCTATCCTCACATTTGAAGAATATATCAATAAATTAGTATCTAACAGTTTCCTTATATTTATATAATTATCTATTTTAATCCCTATATATGATTTGACTCCTCAAGATGAGGGAATGAAAAGAGCGTTACCTATTTATGTAAAATGACATTTCACACTCTATTTATTATAATTTTATGTTGGTTAAAGGATCTTATCTCATTTAATTGCTGATTTAGGTATGTCAATCAAATTCACTCATTTTTATTTTTTAAACAAAGGATTTAAAGAAGAAAGAAAACTATAAAAAAAATTAAAAATCACCAAATTTTGATTTTGATCATTTTTGTAAAAATATTACTAATAATTATAAATTTTATTATTTTATAATTAAAATAAAGTTCTCATAAACACATAATGATGAATTCAGACATTTTGATTTCTAGCAATATCTATTTTTATATTAAAATAATTGCAATTTTTAAATTCAAACAACAATTACTTTTAAATAAAAAATAATTACAACGCTCAAAACGTGATTCGATTGTTGGAACTTTCAAATTTTAATTTTAAATTTCAAAATTTAAAATTTAAGGAATCAATATAAATAAACGTGTTGAGACATAATGAAAAATGAATCCCTATCCTACAGAATGACCTAATAGCACTGCAAACTAGGGATAAAAATAAGGAATTGAAACTGTTGTAAATGCTCTTACATAATTACTTTATGTGGTAATCAATTTGATTTAAGAGATTAATTAATGTCTAGAGCTGATATTAAGACCTTAAAACGTCCCTTCAACACCGACCGCCTGGATACGACTTTGAGCTGTTACTTCTTTTATTTCACAAAAATTAATAAATATTACTTCATCAAGTGTTTTTATATTTTAATATATTTCGTTTGAAAATTTCAAGTAAATATTAATTATTCTAAATATTAAATATAATTTTATTTTTCTCATTATTTTGTGTCCAAGAAGTAACATTCTATTTTCCAATATAAAGACAATATAGACAATTGATACAATTATTTCTTTAATATTTATGCACAACTCTAAAACGACTTATAGTTAATGCTATACAATCATTTCCGTTAGAATTATAAATATAAATATCTTTCATCTTATAAAAATAATCCTATTTATAAATTTTGAGGGTATTGTGTCATTTTATACTACTTGCAATAGAAATATGATTTTTTTGTTGAACAAAAAAATTGATAAATGAGACTCTTTTTTATAAAATAATAGAAGTAATAATTAATTTTTATTTTGTATTTGTTCTTAAAAATAAAAAATAATAATTTTTTATAGTAATAATGACATGATAATGAAATACTCCAATAAATAAAAAATATAGTTGGCATATATGAATTTTTGTGGTACAGGTTTGAGTGGTTCAAGTCCGAGCGAGACATTATTATGAAAATTTAGAAAGTTAGTAGTGGTACTAAAATCAAATATCTTTTGGCTTTAATGGTTGATTAGTGGATTCTTCCTTTAGTGCTAAACCATAAAAAGGCACTTGATGCAACTTTTAAACTTTCCAGATTAAAAGTGCTAAATAGCAGCATATATATTTCATAAAATTATATTTTAACCTATCTGTCTATTTGATATTTTAGGGTGGTAGCTGCTTTCTGTTTGAGAATTAAGTGGCATCCTAATTGAGTTGCAACATCAATCCATATATACCCTTTTTATCCTCCTATATGTTAGATAATTTAATTTTTTTCAAATTATTTTATATTGTACTCCAATTTAAGAGAATTAGTCATAATCTGTATAAAATTATCTTTAATGAAAAAATATTACAGACCAAAAAGAGAGGAAGAGTATGAGATAAGTATGATAAAAATTATTATAAATAATTAATAATACTATATTAGGTCATATATTATGGGAAGGAGGGAGTAATTGAGTAGGTGGTTAAAAAAAAGCCCACTAAATTATTACTAATGGCATACATTAATTAGTAAAATAAGTAGGTGGGGAATGAGTCGGATGACAAGTGAGGCTGGCTACGGGCTACCTTCCATCTTTTCAAGTTGTGTTTGTTTGTTCATTGTTGGCCACAAACGTTTGAAAGTGATGAGATAGATGTAAATGGATTGGTGTGTCTATATTTTAATATATAACTCCCCGGTTTGAAAATTAAGTCTTATTTAACTTTTGTCTTTTAATGCATAAAAAACATGTTCGATAAAACTACTCAATATTCATTAATTAAAATTAAATGTAAGTTTCATATCAAGTGGACAGAGTAATTAATTTTAATGTTTTAATATATTAACGTGTTTTACTTCACGTGAGTAGATTAAATTAAGATTTGGAAGTCTCAAATTCATAGAAGAATGAATGAGATATTAACTCCCAAAAGATCATAATAAAAGATAATAAATACACGTAGGAAAAAACCAAATCCTACATGGGTTAGAATTAAATATTTTATATGTTTATATACTGAGAAAGTCTTTTTTGGGTTTTACTCCCCAATGGGACCCCACTTTTGGAAGGAGAGGATCTCAAATGCCAGTGTAAGACCCCGAATTTTTTTTTTTTAAATAAAAAGGAATTTCCTTTATTTATTATTTTGAAATAAGAAGGGTTGATTTGATTAATGTGGATAGTTAAGGGTTAAATACATAAATATTTCAAAATAAGCAAGTGGTTATAAAATATTCATTTTTTCGGGGAATATTCGTTTGGTCGTGGAATATTCAGATCTGCGTGGGAATATTAAATGCATTTACCATAGCCCAATGTGGGCCCCATAACTGGAAAGCGATTGGATGAAGAAAGCGACAAATATAAGTTGGTTAAAAATAACTGGCGTGAGTTGTTATCAATTAAGACCGTTGGAATACTCTCGATTGGTTAAAATATAAGAATACGCGTGGTTGCGATGAGAAGACACCAGACGCTGACAAAGATTGTTGAATTATTGATCCTTACGTAAGAAGGCACTACTCAATAATTTTTACGATGAATTCTTATTCAATATTTTATTTTATTGATTCAATAATTCATTGCGTTGATATTTTATATTATCATTGCTCAATAATTGTGTCACATACATTATCTCCATTATCGGATCAATAATTCATATTATTTGAATAATATTATTAGATAAAGATTATTAGCAATGTCTAGAAAGTTCTGTCGAGGAGAGGTTTGGTCACCTAATTGCGGCGCACAAGAAGGAGAAATCCTTATCTGAAAGCCCCCTTTCCAGGAACTACCACGGTTGTCATAATTGTGATTTCGTAATATTATTTGTGAATAATTAATTATTGATTCATATGATAAAGAAATATTTATTTTATGTGGATATAAATGATGGATTTATTTATGTGGTTATAAATGAAGAAATTATTGTTGAGGTGTTTTATCAAGATTTTACCGAGTTGGAGGTATTAAAAATTAAATCGGGGTTTTGAGATATATTCGGGGATTATAATTTTTAATCCCAATCGCTGGATTATGGTAATTTTTGGGTATGTTATACATACATAAGTTGAGTATATGTCCACAAATTTTGAACCGTTAAAAATGCACGAATGATTTGTTATGAATTTTAAGAGGTGTTCGATTCGAAAATTAGGTTTATAATTGATTTTGGTGGAAAATTCTAGAATTGAGTGGGCCCCACTTGTGGTTGGTGAAGAAAATGTGCTGAATTTTATTTCAAATGTGGTGGGTGGCAATAGTAGCGAGTAAAGCCCGTAAGTAGTGGTGTCAAGTCTCGCTTGGTACGGGCTAACATTTTCCTATAAATAGAGGGCTAAGTTAGAATTGAAAATCACACACCGTAAACAAAGTTTTTTCTCTTTTCTCTATATTATCGAGCGTATTTTGTGAGTATTTAGATACTTTGAGAGTTCTTTGCTCAAGATAAGTTTCATTCAAAGATCACTTGACCTTTCCTTAGGAAATCTTGATTCTTTCGAGGTAAGGGATATTATTTTTTTTCAGAATGATATTATTTCTTCAATATCATTATGTTGAAATGTTGATCCGAAGTTTTTATCAAATTTGGAACTTTTTCATGTCGGGGTTACTATTCATGAGTTACTATTCACGAGTTACTATTCATGAGTTACTATTCACGAAAGTTACTATTCACGAAAGTACTATTCAATGAAGCGTGAAGATGTTTTTGTGGAATTTCTATCTTTTGGTTTCAGTTTTTATTCATGATACTAAGATTATTCACGATATCTCCAAGACTTATTCACGTATACTATGACTATTCACGATACTCTGCACTATTCACCAAAAATAAAATTTCTTTTTTGTCCAAAACATCTATTTTGGATACTAGCTTTGATCAGATCCATGTTTTGATCATTCTTCGAATTTTACACCACTATGATTATTTTTGAGGTATTGTTGGACATGGATAAAACAAAGTACGAATCCTTAATCCTTAATCCTTGTCATTTTGTTTCTTTGGATTCGTTTTTTAAAAATATTTTCATCATCCTCGGTCTTAAATGATGATATTATTGAATATCTTTGGCCCGTAGTGTAAAAAGATGAATGATTTCTGAAGAATATCTTTGGCAGAAAAGTAAAGATGATGAGTGTGTTGAGATGAACATGACTAATCGATGAATATCTTCGGCCAGTAGTGCAAAGATGAATATTTGATTCCGTATGTATATTGATTGTTGTTAGGGGATAAAAGATGAGGCGATGAACTTTTAAATTCATACATGAAGATAGTAGTTTGCATTCTCTACTTAACTTTTCTAATGAATTATTATTTCACTGCGAATATTGATTGAAAATTTGTTGTCTATTGTATTCTATTAAATTTTTTCCTCGTTGAAGACTAACGATAATTTGTTGTATATTATCTTAGTCATAATATTCTTTCTCGAAGCTAGTTGAGCTCACCTTTTCCTTTTTGTTCCATTCTTCTCTGGAGGCGAGAATATAACGAAAGATTTAGTTGGGTATGGAATGAAGGTTTTAGAAATGATTGTTTAGTAGTCCTCACCATTTTTGTAAAATAATGTATCAATAAATGTGATGAGGATTTAGGTGAGTATAAATATTGTCTAGAAGATAATATTTGTATTTAAACTCATGCTTTCTTGTTGTAATAATAAAGTTGTAGTTGTTTTCGCACTCATGTATTGACAACTCGGAATGGGTGATGTATACCTATTTTTGGGGCGCCACAGCGGTTTGGTATCGAGCTTAGGATATGATCTCTGGCGGAGAATGGGGAATAGAACTAGGAGGAGAGACGAGTAAATCCTTCGCTAAGTGTGTCCTACTAAGTTTTATTTGTTAGTGGGTCAAGATATAGGGATATTATGTGATATATTGATTTCCTTAATTAACCCTTGTTTTATGGCAAGATTTGAGAATGTCGACCGAGAATGTTTATGATTGGAGTAAATGAGACCAGTGGAGATGCTCAGACTTTACCAACGAGGAGAACGTGCAACTAACAAGTGGCAATGTTCCTCCCATGAACAACACCATCGAAAGCAGATGATGAACGAGGGATGTTTAGAAGCTTTTGCAGCTCATGCAAAATCGCATTTGAGGAGACTCGTGTTCAAAATCTGAGGAGAAATGATAGCAATTCACGGGTTGTCACAGCCAGTTAGGTTCAAAGAGTTGGGACCACGAATTTAAGGAAAGCAGATCCGATCATGGCGGAAACATGGGTCAAACAAATTACCAAGATATTCGATGTCTTGGGATGCACGGAGAACGAAGGTTCCATTCGCCACCTTTATGTTCCGTGGCGAGGCAGACTATCTTGGTGGGGAGTCTGTGAAGCATACCCATCCAGACGCACTCAAAGATGTCTTTGGGAGACGTTTCAGAGACTATTTAATGACAAATACTTTTCCGAAAGTGTTAAATACGTATATGAAGGAAGTGGAGTTCATCGATTAGAGCAAAATAACACGTGGCGGTGTCTCAAAGACGAGGCAAAGTTTGCAGAGTTATCCAGTTTGCACCTCATTTGGTGGAGAATGAGGAACGATGACGCTGGATGTTTCTTAGAGGTTTGAAACCCAAGATACGCCGAGATCTCATTTCTCATAAATTTTTCTCTATTCGAGATGTTGTAAATGTGGCTCAATTATTAGAGCGAGATAACGAGTAACGGCCAACCGAGGACCACAACCAGGATCGATCGTAGATAGCATTCAATGAATAATGATAACTGCGGAAAAGAAATGCAGACGGACGAAATGGTAACCACTCTGGTGGTAATCATGGCCATGAAAGCGAGGAAGAAGCGAGTTAGGAGGAGATTTTAAAAGAGGAGATTTAACAACGACTATGTGAAGACAGCGGTCTGCAGAAAGGCCCGGTTCTAAGGGAGGAAACGACCACCCATCATATATGCTACAAAATGCGAAAAGAGGGACATATCGATCCAAACCGCCCACAACAGTTCAAGGTATGCTATAGTTGTGGAAAGGAAGGACATATCGCCGAGATTGTATGCGGTAAGCGAAACCTAGTTCAATGGGGACGGTGACTCAAAAGATCGTCCGAGTAAAAGTCAAAGTCAACGATTCCGGAAGGCGTTTGTTGTGATCGGGTCATAATGCGAGGAACCCAAACGAGGTGATCACGGGTAAGTTTATTTATAAATTCTTGCGAAGTTTATACCTTACTTGATCTGGGTGCTACCCATTCATTTATCTCTCTGCGTGTGCTCAACGCTTAAACTTGACTCAGGAGAAATTAGACTTTGACCTATCTGTGGAAACTCCGTTAGGAGAAACTTTTATCACATCCACTTTGCTTATAAATCTTGTTTGATTCAAGTTGGCACCATCACCTTACATTGACCTTATCTCTTTAAAGATACTTGCTTTTGATGTGATTTTGGGATTGATTGGTTAACTACTCATCATGCCAAAATTGATTGTTTTCGTAAGGTTGTTAGTTTTCATATTCCTAACCAACCCGTTATATTTAATTCAAGCAACTAAACCATTAAAATCAATCACTATCATATCTAATCATAAAGCTATTCGTTTATTGAAAAACGGATGTCAAGCTTTCTTAGCCCATGTTATGGATTTGAATAAAGACACGTCAAATTTGAATAATATTCTGTTGTTATTGACTTTCCTAACGTATTTCGAAGAACTTCCTTGGTCTACCCCGTAGGCGTGAAGTTGAATTCTTTATTGATCTTGAACACGGTACAAAGCCCATTTCTAAAACCCATATCGAATGGCTCTATTGAACTTCAGGAGTTAAAGGTCCAACTACGAGGAATTGTTGGACATCGGTTTCATTAGATCTAGTACATCTCCTTGGGGTGCTCTGCTTTATTTGTAAAAAGAAAGAGCGGGAGTATACGACTTTGTATTGACTATCGGAATTGAACCATGTCACCATCAAGAATAGGTATCCCACACCTCGTATTGATGACTTGTTTGACCGATTCTTAAGGGCACAATTCTTTTCAAAATCGATCTTCGCTCGGATATCATCGAAAAATTAGAATCGAGGATATTCCAAAGACCCGCCTTCGAACTTCGGTATGGGCATTATGAATTCTTAGTCATGTCTTTCGGACTAACTAATGCTCCTGCGGCTTTCATGGATTTGATGAACCGAGTATTCAAGGAATATTTGGATCGATTCGTTGTTGTCTTTATTGATGACATCCTTATATATTCCAAAAGTCGTGAAGATCATGAGCACCATTTGAAGTTGCACTAAAGGCTTCGTGAAAACCAACTATATGCCAAATTGAAGAAATGCGAGTTCGGCGAGGAAGTAGCCTTTCTTGGGCATGTGGTGTCAAAACATGGAGTATCTGTTGATCCGTGCCAAGATTGAAGCAATACAAAGTTGGGAGCAACCAAGTCGGTGGATCAAGTACGTAGCTTTTTGGGCTTATTTGGTTATTATCGGAGATTAGTGGAAGGGTTTTCTCGAATCGCTACTCCATTAACTCACCTAACTCGAAAGGATCTGAAAATTAGTTTAGAGGCGAAGAATCGCGAGAAAAGTTTCCAAGAGCTTAAGAGGAGACTTATTTGACTGCTCTAACAATACCATCCGGTTCGGATGGATTTGTTATCTGGTGATGCTTGTGCAAAGGGTTAGGATGTGTTCTCATGCAACGTGGGAAAGTCATAGCCTATGCCTCATGACAACTTAAAAAGAGTATGAGAGGAATTATCCTACTCGTGATCTCAGAGTTAGCGGCCGATCGTTTTTCAATGCTTAAAGATATGGAGGCATTATCTATATGGGGAGAAAGTGGAGATATATTCAGGATCATAAAAGCCTTAAATATTTCTCTTCTCAAAAGAACTCAACACGCAGCAATGACGTTGGCTCGAGCTATTGAAAGACTACGACCACACTATTCAATACCACCGGTAAAGTTTAACGTGGTAGTGACGCGATTGAGTAGAAAATCATATGCGGAACGAGTGCGATGATGTCAAGTATATGCGTAGAGCCAACTTTAATAGAAAAGTTAAGGTTACTCAAGCCACCGAATCAGGAGTTGATGCATATGAAGAAGAAAGTACAAGAAGGAGCTATTAGGGCGAGAATTGATGAAGAAGGAATACTTGAGTCCACTCTAGACTTTGTGTTCTAACGACTACGATTTGAAGTACAAGATTATGATGGAGGCACACAATACACCATTTGCAATCCATCTGGAAGTACTAAAATGTATCGTGATCTTGACATACATTTTGGTGGAATAATATGAAGAGAGAGATTGCAAAGTTTATCTCGATGTGTTTAACTTGCCAACGTGTAAAGGCGAGCATCTAGTACCTAAGGGTCCATTGTAATCACTTGAGATTTCCGGAATGGAAGTGGAACACATTACCATGGATTTAGATTACTGGGTCTTCCTACGGTTTCTCAAGGCATCAATGCTATTTGGGTTATTGTTGATAGATTAACCAAATCGCTTCATTTTCGCCGACACGGAGACTTATTCCTTGAACGTCTTTGCTAGTATGACGTAAATGAGATTGTGAGGTTGCATGGCATGCCTGTATCCATAGTTTGGATCGTGACCCAAGATTCACTTCAAGATTTTGGGTTAGCTTGCAGAAAAAGCTATGGGCGCAGATTTGCGATTTAGTTCAAGCATACCATCCCAAACCTGGACGGACAATCGAGAGGACTATTCAAACTCTTGAAGATTTATTAAGACTCGTGGTCCAGACTTCAGGCGGTTGGGATAAGTATTTACCATTGGTGGAATTCTCCTACAACAATGCTTATCGTGCAAGTATAGGTGTGGCTCCATTCAAGCATTATATGGGATCTAAAATGTCGCTTCCAATATGTTGGGATGAGGTGGGTGAAGCAACATTGTTGGGACCCGAAAGTTAAGACGTATGACTCACCGAAAAGATCCAAATAATTCGACAACGATACAAACGGCTCAAGATCGACCAAAAAAGAGTTATGCGGATCTTCATCGAAAGGACGTGGAATTTAATGTAGGGGATCATGTATTGTCATGAAGTTGCTCCATGGAAGGAGTTACAAGATTTGGGAAGAGAGGAAAGCTCAATCCACGATTTATTGGTCCATTTCAAATTCTTGACCGAGTAGGAAATGTAGCCTATGACTTGCGTTACCTCAAGTATGTCTCGTGTTCATAATGTGTTTCACATACTCGTACTTCAGAATATGTGAAAGACCCGAACCACGTTATAGAGTTAGAACCGGACGAGATAGCCAAGACTTAACGTATGAGGAGGTACTGTCAAGATTTTGGATAGGAAGGAGCATGTCCTACGCCAAGAAAGGTCATACCACAAGTTAAAAGTTTTGTGGAGGAATCATGCTATAGAGGAAATGACCTGGGAATTGGAAACGGAAATGAAAGCGAGGTATCCTCATCTTTTCGAAACACCAGGTACGTACGTCAATTTCGAGGACGAAATTTCATAAGAAGGGGAGGTTGTAAGACCCCGAATTTTTTTTTTAAATAAAAAGGAATTTCCTTTATTTATTATTTTGAAATAGTAAGGGTTGATTTGATTAATGTGGATAGTTAAGGGTTAAATACGCAAATATTTCAAAATAAGCAAGTGGTTATAAAATATTCATTTTTGTCGGGGAATATTCGTTTGGTCGTGGAATATTAAATCATCGCTTCGGGAATATTAAATGCGACAGTATGACCGTGTGTGGGGCCCATAATCTGAAAAAGCGATTGGATGAAGAAAGCGACAAATATAAGTTGGTTAAAAATAACTGGCGTAGTTATTACGAATTAAGATCGTTGGAATACTAAATTGGTTAAAATATAGAATACGCGTGGTTGACAAGAAAGGCAGACGGCATTGCAAGATATTGTTGAATTATTGATCCTTACGTAAATAAGGCACTACTCAATAATTTTTACGGTGAATTCTATCGCTCAATATTTTATTTTATTGATTCAATAATTCTTTGCGTTGATATTTTATATTATTCATTGCTCAATAATTGTCCTTTCGCACATTATCTCCATTATCGGATCAATAATTCATATTATTTGAATAATATTATTAGATAGCATTATTGGCAATGTCTAGAAAGTTACATCAAGGAGAGGTTTGGTCACCTAATTGCTTGGCACCGAAGAAGGAGAAATCCTTATCTGAAAGCCCCTCTTCAGGAACTACTGGTCATTATAATTGTGATTCTCGTAATATTATTTGTGAATAATTAATTATTGATTCATATGATAAAGAAATATTTATTTTATGTGGATATAAATGATGGATTTATTTATGTGGTTATAAATGAAGAAATTATTGTTGAGGTGTTTTATCAGTATTTTACCAGATTGGAGGTATTAAAAATTAAATCGGGGTTTTGAGATATATATTGGGGATTATAATTTTTAATCCGACCGTTGGATTATGGTAATTTTTGGGTATGTTATACATACATAAGTTGAGTATATGTCCACAAATTTTGAACCGTTAAAAATGCACGAATGATTTGTTATGAATTTTAAGAGGTGTCTGATTCGAAAATTAGGTTTATAATTGATTTTGGTGGAAAATTCTAGAATTGAGTGGGCCCCACTTGTGGTTGGTGAAGAAATGTGCTGAATTTTATTTCAAATGTGGTGGGTGCAATAGTAGAAAGGTGTAAAGCCATCGGGTAAAGTGTCAAGTCCGCTTCTACGGGCTAACATTTTCCTATAAATAGAGGGCTAAGTTAGAATTGAAAATCACACCGAAACAAAGTTTTCTCTTTCTCTCTATATTATCGAGCGTATTTTGTGAGTATTTAGATACTTTGAGAGTTCTTTGTTCAAGACAAGTTTCATTCAAAGATCACTTGACCTTTCCTTCCAAAAATCGATTCTTTGAGGTAAGGGATATTATTTTTTTCGTAATGATATTATTTCTTGATATCATTATGTTGAAATGTTGATCTGAAGTTTTATCAAATTTGGAACTTTTTCATGTCGAGGTTACTATTCATGAGTTACTATTCACGAGTTCTTATTCATGAGTTACTATTCACGAGTTCTTATTCACGAGTACTATTCATGAAGCGTGAAGATGTTTTTGTGGAATTTCTATCTTTTGGTGTCGGATTTACTATTCATGTATATGGTACTATTCACGTATTTCAAGATTATTCACGATATCTGACACTATTCACGATATCTGTGCACTATTCACCAAAAAAATAAAATTTCTTTTTTGTCCAAAACATCTATTTTGGATACTAGCTTTGATTGTATCCATGTTTTGATCATTCTTGAATTTTACACCACTATGATTATTTTTGAGGTATTGTTGGACATGGATAAAACAAAGTACGAATCCTTAATCCTTAATCCTTGTCATTTTGTTTCTTGGATTCGCTTTTAAAAATATTTTTCATCATCCTCGGTCTTAAATGATGATATTATTGAATATCTTTGGCACTGTAGTGCAAAGATGAATGATTTCGAAGAATATCTTTGGCACTCAGGTGCAAAGATGAGCAGTGTTGAGATGAACATGACCCGGTGATGAATATCTTTGGCCTGTAGTGCAAAGATGAATATTTGATTCCAGATGTATATTGATTGTTGTTACTGAGGGATAAAAGATGAGCGATGAACTTTTAAATTCATACATGAAGATAGTAGTTTGCATTCTCTACTTAACTCTTCTAATGAATTATTATTTCAGCATTGCGAATATTGATTGAAAATTTGTTGTCTATTGTATTCTATTAAATTTTTCCTGTTGAAGACTAACGATAATTTGTTGTATATTATCTTAGTCATAATATTCTTTCTTGAGCTAGTTGAGCTCACCCTTTTCCTTTTTGTTCCATTCTTCTCGGGAGGCGAGAATATAATCTGATACCTAGTGGGTATGGAATGAAGGTTTTAGAAAGGATTGTTTAGTAGTCCTCACCATTTTTGTAAAATAATGTATCAATAAATGTGATGAGGATTTAGTGAGTATAAATATTATCTGTAAGATAATATTTGTATTTAAACTCAGCGCTTTCATTGTTGTAATAATAAAGTTGTAGTTGTTTTGCGTACCATGTATTGACAACTCGAATGGGTGATGTATACCTATTGGGGGGCGCCACACCAAGGCTAGAGTTCGAACTCCACACACACGCCTACCGTCCGTCCGTCCGGCTTTGGCTCGTCTTGCTCGTGGCACAAGTGGTCGTGTATATATCTTTTTAGACAAATTTTATTTAAAATTTTTAATTAAAATTTATTTAAATTCTATTATCAAAAGCGTGTGCGTTTGAGAAGCGGTATAATCAAAGCGTGGTCGCTTTTAAGGAATCCAGATATCGATATTTGAATAAGCGGCCCAAAACTACGTTGTTTCGTCGCGCTTTTCTACAAAAAGGCTAGACCGTGACGCCCCAAAAATTAGGTATCGTCACCCATCTTGGGTCGCCACTTACATGGTACATAAATTCAAATACAACTTACTTAATATAAGCGTAGGTATGTACAATACGACATAAAGCGTGAGTTTGAATACAAATATTGTCTACTAGATATTATACAAACTCAAAAGGAGTCCCCATTACTACTATTATCACAATATTTCATGGAATAGTGAGGACTACTAATGCTATCCTCTCGGACCATTACTCCGCCGTTCGACTCGTCTCGTCGGTATGTTCTCATTTCTTGAAGAGAACGGTGAAAGAAAAGGTGAGCTCAACTAGCCCAAAGAAGAAATATTATGACTAAGATAATGCGTAATAATTTATCATTAGCCTTCAATGTTGTTAAACCGATAAAATACAATAGACAACAAGTTTAATCTGCAATGAATAAGCAATCCATTAAAAGAGTCAAGTAGAGAATAAAGTCTATTATCTTTTAGGTTTTAAAAGATTTTTTCATCACCATTATATTTGAGACTCACTTTAATAAATAATCCACATCATCGAATCACCTTACACACTCTGACGAGGATATTCATCAAATTATCAATGGTCAGTGACTATACCGAATCACCCTTACGGTCATAATCATACAAAAACTATCCATCACTTGCATTACAAGAGCCATCGAGGACTTTTATCACATCATTTATAACAAGCCATGATTATACCGAATGATCCTCGGTCATAATCATACTAAGTTCATCTATACACGTAAGCAAGAAGATAACATAATATAACATGAGGATGATGATAATGACATAATAATTCAATAAAACAAGTTCAAGAATTATTTTATCCAGAATTATTAACGCCCAAATTGTCAAAATGATAATTATTTTGTAGAGTAAAATTCAAGAATGATCGGAAGAATATTTCCATGAAAAGATCTTTGGATGAAACGCAAATATCAAGGATATTCTACTAATTTCATGGAGTATAGAAGTTAAAGTTTTAACCATTTGGGTATAATAAAGAATGGAATAACAAAAGAAATCACCATGCATGCAGTACCCAAATAAAGGTTATTCCAATGTAATAATAACGGAACCGAGGTTAGGTGAAATTCACAATCGGCTGGATGTTCCAACAGTAATAATAAAGATGGAACCAGATCCGGTGTAAAATACACAGATAAGATATTCCAACAGAATGATAAAAGGCGGAACCAGTCCGGTAAAAAACACACGAGCAGTATGTTCCAGCAGAATAATAAATCTGGAACCGTGTCCGTGTGTAAAACACACATGTGAGGATGTTCCAACAAAATAATAATAAAAGCGGAACCAGTCCGGTGTAAAACACACTGCATGACGGGATGTTTCAACGAGAATAATAGAAGAATGTCACCAAGTATAGGGTAAACCACGTATACAAAGTTATTCCAGCGAGAATAATAAGCAATGGAATAACAACGCAGTTCTCTTCATGAATAAGAAAGAATAACACCCTTTACGAATACAACAAATAATATTCTCTACCTTAGAAGAACCGAATATCGGCAAGGTGAAATAGCGAGAATACTTTTCTTCTCTCTCTATAGTTTCTTTCTCTAGAGTTTCAAATTGAATTCGTGAAAAATAATGAAGCACTAGGCCTCTATTTATAGAAGATTTCTAGCTTAAGACCGCCGTGTGAAAAGGCAAGTGGCTTGGACGAGTGATGATGTGAAAGAAAAAGTGGTTTGACGCCTTTTGTAATGTGAAGCGACAAGTGGTTCAGCGCTGTAATATGTAAACGACAAGTGGTTCGCCTTTGGTAAAGGTAATTACTATTGACGAAGGTAATTACTATTCACAAAGGTAATTACTATTGACGAAGGTAATTCTATCGACAAAGATAATTACTTATTCACAAAGGTAATTACTATCGGCGAAAGTAATTACTATCGACAAAGATAATTAATATTCACAAAGGTAATTACTATCGACGAAGGTAATTACTATCGACGAAGATAATTACTATTCACAAAGGTAATTACTATTGGCGAAAGTAATTACTTATGACGAAGAGACTCTTAGATGATGACATATGGGCCCCCATAAAATAATCAAACTTACCACAAATGTCTCATAATGACTCTTTATATACATCAAGGATTGAATAAATATTACCACAAATCATTTTATTTTTAATCATCACATATTTAATCTTTCAACAATTATTAATCATTTATAACTTGTCGTCTCAATTATTGATTTAATACTATAACATATTATACTGAGATGATCTTTGTGACAATAATTGAATCAATAATATAAGAGATATGATCACGCAAAGAATTACTATAAGAATAATTGAGCATAGGTGAGTGACTTCTCACGTAAAGATCAATAATCAATATCGTGTCTTACTATACAACTACGCCAGATATTCTTTTGTACTTTTACTAGGGTAGTTCAGCGCTTTTAAATAGTAACACCTCTGTAGTTATTTTTATAGAAAGATAATTTTGTCATTTTCTAACTACGACAATACTTCCGTTGTGGGGTCCACTAATGATTGGAGTCCGTCATTGAATATTCTTCTACAAAAAGAATATTCGGAGAAAACGAATATTTTATAACAACTTGCATACTTTGCAAAATTTATAAATACTACCCACAACTATAATATTATCTTAAATTCACACCATAATATTAAAAAATTATTTCGACAAAATTTAAATCTTTATTGATAAAATCTGGGGTCTCAATTATTGATAAAATCTGGGGTCTCACATAGACACCCTTCCAAATGGTCACCAACTCTCTTATAAATAGATAGGAGGGGGCAGCCTTCATACTCACTCAATTTTTCAAGCATCTTAGTATTCATTATTATTTAAGTTTTGTTTTTTTTTCATCATTTTCATAGTTTTAAAAGAGAGAGAGATAGAGGATTCAGTTTGGTTCGTTGTGTATATCTTTTGTAGTCTTCTTTAAGATATACTGGTCGTTATCAGATCCCAGGAGCGAAGTCTTTATCAACTCTGAACACTATATCTGAAGGCATAATTATCTTAAGAACATAGTACAAAGTACTAACCTTGACAAAACAATTACTGCAAGATAAGTTCATTTAAATATATATATAATTTTCTTTTGAGGTTATTAACAAGTAATTCAGTATGCACTTCCCTTAAAATTTAGGGATGACAATTTGGTTCGTACGCTTGTTATTTTTCAATATTATCCTTTTTGTTGGGATAATATCAGTTATTCAAATGGCTAATGCATGCTAATATTAACCAGATTACTCAACAGCTTGATCCTTCTGATCACTTTGTAATCCACATTTCCTGTATTTTTCGAGTCCTACATGCATGCATCATGCATGCTACACCTAGCAAAAACTAACTAAGTTTGAATCGGCACCAAAGGGCAAAAGTGGTCACTCCGGCTCTTTTAACTCGCACTTAATTTGTGGTAATGCTGGAATTCTTAATTTTTATTCATCTCAGACAGTGCATGTGACGTACAAATTATGTGACATCATCACATTAGTTAGTTGGCTACTTTTATATATATATATATATATATATATATATATATATTAATTCATTCGTAGAATCGATTGTTGTGAAAGAATATTTTTTGGTATAGTACTCCTGTCTCTACCTTGGATAATTTTTTTTTTTTTTTATAATAGGTAGAGAGCTTGTAGGAAATAACTTACCAAAAATAATTCGTTCTCAACAACCGATCATTGTAATGAATAATTCTATATATATATATATATATATATATATATATATATATATAGAATGGATCGAGTTGGACTCTGGGACCTAATCAAAAAACCCGGACCCAAATTTTATTTTTTTTTTCTTTTTTTAAACAACTAAAAAAAATATTTAATATTTTATGAATCGAAATTTTTCATAATGTCTGATGTTTTGGGCATGATTTGAATACCTATACCAAAAATGGTAGTACATTACGCACCGAGGCGCATATACACGTTTTTTATTATGCACTCAAATCACACCCAAAACATTGTATTATGAAAAAATTTCAATTCCATAAAATATTATTTATTTATTTTTAGTTGTTTAAAAAAAAAAAAAAAAAGGTTTGATTTTGGTAGGTAAGAAAGTCAGGACCTGATCCGGCCTCTATATATATATATATAATGCAAATATTTAAATTGATTTTAATTGTGAATATTTAAATGATATATATTACGTCAATAAGTATTAGTAATATCTGTATTTTAAAAAAATATATATTAATAAATGTGATCTTTTTATAATTATATTAAATTAATCTCATGTTCAAAATTTTAATTTAACACAAATTTATCATCATACATAACAATATAATAATAAAGTGTCATGATGTTATAATTTGATACAAAAACCAATAAAGTGTCATGATGTTATAATTTGATACAAAAACCTTCAACATTATTTCTTAATGTATTCTGTGTCTTATTATGATCCTGAGATTTATATATTTTAATGCATGAAAAGCAAAGGTCGGTCGGGCCGGGTAAACTAATCATTAATAAAGCTAGTTATAATTAGCACTCCATATAATTTAGACATGATAATATAATTAGTTAACTGTTGAATCAAATCATATTAATTAGAATTAAATGGGTTGGTTAACCATTTTTATTTATTCAGGTTGGTTAAAGTTTTAACCCATATTTTTTAAAATAAATATAGTTCTGAACCGATTAATCATTTTTTTAACCCATATTTCATTCCGATCCAAATCGAAAAGTTCTTTTCTCATCTTTTCTTCGTTGTCGAACCATATTTTTTAAAATTTTGATATATGAAATTAAATACCATTATAAAAATAATCCAAAAAATATATATTACACATATATATATATATATATATATCATATAAGTTGTATAAAAAAATACAAAAATGATCCAAAATATATATATTATATAAAAAATGATTCACAACCACACATTTCTTGATGTAAATGGGATACATTTCTTGATGTAAATGGGATACGGTAACAGTAGTCATCATGGCCTTTTCTTTATGGGCCTTATATTTTAAAGGCAGCTTATTAATATTTACTAATATTATTAATGATATTTTTACTATTCTCAATTTTCGTAATCAATAGACTTAAAAGAATTAATATTTTATTAAAAAAATTAATATTTTCAGAAGACTCTTTCACGTGATATTTTTATAGAAATATTTCACGTGAACATTATTTAAATATTGAAGGGTATTAATAATTTTAATTTAAATTTTTATTAGTAAAGTTTTTAGTATTTTATTATTTATATTAATAATTTTTATATCATATTATTAGTTAATTGTGACGGTCATAATTTTATTTTTTTTAAAAGTTCTATTTAAAAGTTAAAACATCTTAAAATGGTTAATATAGTTTTGAACCATAACCATATAGTTCCAACCCATACAACTCCTATTAAAAATAATTAATATGATTTTAATTCTTAAATATAATCATAATTATATTTTAAAAATTAAAATCAACCCATAATCATATTTTACGATGGCTAATATAATCTAACAAACACGGCTTGACCCAAGGACAGGGCATCTCTCTTGTCAATTTCCATATTTTCCAGCCGACCATTCCGCCGCCGCATGCGCATATATACTTCTTTCTTCATTTCTATATATTCTTTATATGAACAAACAATAAAATATGAGGGAGTATAAATTAATCAAATTGATAAGAATGAATAATCTTAACTAAAGAAGATGATTTTTTTTATATATCTCAGCCGTTAATTTGTGAGCTCACTTTAAAATATATGGCAATAATGCTTTATTTAATTTTTTGAAATTCTAAAATTCAAAATTAATTAAGCTTAATTTAAAAAGTAGTATATGTGCACATAAGTATGTTTTGTTAATTAATTATCCCTTCCTGTCATGCATGTTTACATCAATGACCACCAAATCATGCAAATTAATTAATGTCGATCTAATCTTGTTATTTAATTAATAGATTGCAATAAGTGGCCCAAGTCTTCAAGTGATCGATGCTTTGTTTTTGTTTAAATATTTAAGCATGCATGTATATAGTATAGCAAATTAAAGTTGTAGTACGTACGTACTAGTGACTAGTGCCAAACTTTTATATATTTTTCATATTAATTAACTACCAAAACTAATTAATTATGACATAAAGTTGTGTGGAATTATCGTTTGTGTTCATTAAGTTGAATGAATTGAACCTTAAAAAAACCTCGGAATATTTGGACAACCACACAGATTAATTTTTTTTCAAAAATGAATATAATTTTGTTTATATTTAGGCAATACAACAATTAAATGAATATTATAAACTATCTGAAATATTTATTATGATTTACAAGGTTTTTGTCTCTATTTTTAAATCGATTATATTAATTTTAAATTTGAAAAGTCTCCATCTTAATTCTATCGAGATATTTCATATTTATTTTATAATTGGAAGCATGTTTTTAGTTTTTGTACATAGGAAAAAAGTAACTTCAAATAAAATGAACAGAGCATAGGTGGTAGAGAAGATAAATGATTAAGGGACAATTACATTTTATAGTACATTTGAAAATATAATTACAAGAAAAGTGCATTCATTAAATATTTACACAATTAATATCTTTAAAATTTTATTTTCATTTTTAGTACATATTTATGCTTCCTTTAATTATGGGATGTGTTTTAATTTTACGATGATATGGCAATTCGCTTTTTTTAAAAAAAAAAGCGATTTCGCTTTTTTGGGGATTGTGTTAATTTTAAATTTTTTTCTTCCGTATGTCGTCTCTTTTCTTTTTGAAAACCCTTATTTGGTGTTTTGTTTACTTTCAAAGCAAACCCTTATTTGGTGTTTTGTTTACTTTCTAAGCAAACCTTTATTATTCTCAAGTTTTTTGGTTTGTTCCTATTTATCGGTACCACATTTTCTGACTTCTTTCCCTCTTTTTTCCGTGATGGTCTCCACGAGGAAGAAGCATGGAGGAATGGGGGTTAAGAAAGGCGATAGAAAGAGAAAAAGAGTTTTGAAGATAATTATTTGGAGGATTGAAGTTATGTGAATGTGGTGAAGGATAGTAGTCCAAAGTCTTCTAAACAAGAGAAGAGGTTATTGTTGAAATCGGATGTTGATGATAAGAATATTGGGAGACATTCGTGGAAGAAAGCGAAATCACGGTGTATATTGATTAGATTTTGAAGGTTCTGCTGAAAAAGTTGTCAAAGAAGATAAAGTTGAGGCTCATAGCCGGAAAATGGTTCCACGGCAGAAACATTTGAAGGTTTCTTAATTTTTTTTAAGAATTATATTTTTTAGTTGTTTTTGGTTTTTTGTGTTTTTATTTTATGCATGGTGGTGTTTTGGTTTGTATTGTTGTTTTTTTTGTTGTTCAGTAGTATTATGGATGTTGAATTTGTTGTTTGATAAAATCATTGTTTCCATTCGAGTGTATTTTCTGAAACACATTATATTATGTTTTAAGTTTTGTTCAATTTGTTGTTGTTAAAATTTTTGTTTTCATTCATATTTTAGTGTCTGATACAAGTATATTTTCGGTTGGTCCTTAAAGTTTCTTTTTTGTGATCACACAGGTTGTTATTTGTTGTAGTTACCTGATAATTGTTATTTGGTTACCTTCCTTTATATGTTTGGAAACTGATTTTTGTAATAGTTGTGAAAATGTATAATATTTCATTAGAGTTTGTGTTGTTTTAAGGATTGTTCAAATTGTTATTGTTTAAATCACTGTTTTCATTCTATTTTAGTATCAGATACTATTAGATTTATTTTGGTTCTTACATTACATTTTTGTTATTATTTAGATTTATAATATCTTTGGTAACTTCTTTATTTTATTTTTGTTACCAATATTGAAATGATTGAAACTCACGATACTATACTTCTTAACATGTATTTTGTTCTGATAGAAGTAACATAATAATTGTTATTTGTTACCTTCCTTTTGTATGTTTGGAAACCGATTTTTTGTAATAGTTGTTAAATTGTATAATATTTCATTAGAGTTTGTGTTATTTTAAGGATTGTTCAAATTGTTCTTGTTTAAATCACTGTTTTCATTCTATTTGAGTCTCAGATACTATTAGATTTTTTTTTGGTTACTACATTACATTTTTGTTATTATTTAGATTTATAATATGTTGGTAACTTGATATTTTATTTTTGTTACCAATATTGAAATGATTTGAAACTGCTGATACTATAATTGTTAACATGTATTTTGTTTCAGTAGAAGTAACTTGTTAATTGTTATTTGGTTACCTTCCTTTATATGTTTGGAAACTGATTTTTGTAATAGGTGTTAAAATGTATAATATTTCATTAGAGTTTGTGTTGTTTTAAGGATTTTTCAAAATGTTATTGTTTAAATCATTGTTTTCATTCTATTTGAGTATCAGTTACTATTAGATTTATTTTTGGTAAATACTTTAGATTATTGTTATTATTTAGATTTATATTATGCATGTAACTTGTTATTCTATTTTTTGTTACCAACATGCAAATGATTGGAAATTGCTGATATCATTCTTGTTAACATGTATTTTATTCCAATAGACTTGGAGATTGATGATTGTTGATGATTTTTTATTTAAAAATTATAATTAATTTTGGTTATGATCAACTGCTGAAATTATTTTGGTTATCATTGATATTGTTCATTTAAAAGTTTTTGGTTTAAAGTTTTAATGTAGTTATTTAATTTGGTTAATGTGTTTTTAATGTAAGTTTTTGCATTTTCAAATTTGGGATCTATTCATGAGGAGAATAAACCAGAAATTTTTCAAAGAAAAGTAATTTATTGGTATGATATGGATGTTTCTAATATTATCAAGAACAAATTATCGAGGTACAATTGAATAAGTTTAGGTGACATGTTTTGGAAAATTTTTAGAGTTTGGGCGATACAAATGTTTTTTCAGATTATTCATCGGGCTTTGATTAGGAAGTTTATCGAAGGGATGATGGGGAGTTATGGTTTTATTTGGTGAGAGGCGGGTAAGGTTTGGATTGCCCGAATTTTGTTTGATTTCGGCTTGAATTGGCTAAGAAATGAAAATATTGATGGTTTTAAGGGGATTCAAAATCCGTTGGTGGAGAAGTTTTTTGGTGATGAGGTTGTCACCCGTTCTACTATTGGAAGGATATATAGGAGCGTTGTTTTTTATGATGATGATGAGGCAATTAGGATGTCCATTATTTTATTGGTTTTTAATTTCATTATAGCTTCTATTTCCGACAATTATCTTGATCAAACTTTGTTCAACTTTTTGTCTTATGGGGATATTGAAAGTTATCCATGGGGTAAATTTTCATTTCAACAGACAAAGAATTCTTTATCCATTGCAGTCAAGGGTCATGTAAGGAAGGGTAAGCACGGTGGGGTGATTTACAATTTTTATAAGGATGGTCATTGTAAATCTTACAAACTTAATGGATTGCCTTATGTGTTTCAAGTTTTTTTGTTTGAAACAATACCTACTTTCAAAGTCAGAGGATTTTGTGTTGATGACCATGCTGCAGAGTTGAGATTATTTAGATGGAGGGAGTTAGGAAAGCCTCCCAAAAATGAGAAATTGAATGACCTTATTTTTGGATCTGGTCAGGTATGTTGGTTTCCAGTTGGTTTATATTTGGTTTCCATTTATATTTTATATTGGTTTTTGTTAATTTTTTTTTGTATTGTTTTGCTTATGTTTTATATTTAATCTTTTTGACATGGTATATTTGTTGTTATTATTATTTTTTAGGTTGATCGTTCGTAATATTGTTCTACGGTTGATGAAAAGGTTCGGTTGGGGTTGGGGATTTCCATTTTTTAATGGAAATGATTATAACGACCCCAAAATAGGTTCATTCCATCCAACCCATTCGAGTGCCAAATATATATGATACGAAAAACAACTACAACTTTATTACAACAATTGTCGTGCAAAATACAACAACACATATCTTTGTGAGTTTGATACAAATATATACCAAGCAGTAGACGTCACAATGACACCTTTACATAAAGGTATAGTCAAAAGCTGTTTTAGAAATTAGAATCTTTGGGAAGTGCTCAAGAAACCTTCATACATGGGAGGCCATGCTTTTAGGTTATGGTAGATATCATATGGCCACGTAATTATCCTTGGTTGACCTAATAAACCCCTAAAGAAAAAACGAGAAGATTACTATCATATTCTTCCCAATGGTGAGTCTTCTCGACATATCATTATCTCCTTTGTCTCTAATTCGCACTATTCATCGAAAAATAAAATTTCTTCTTTTCGTCCAAAACATCTATTCTCGGATACTAGCTTTGATTGTATCCATGTTTTGATCATTCTTGAATTTTACACCACTATGATTATTTTTGAGGTATTTTTTGACGGATAAAACCAAGTACTGAATCCTTAATCCTTAATCCTTGTCATTTTGTTTCTTTGGATTCGTTCTTTTAAAAATATTTTCATCATCCTCGGTCTTAAATGATGATATTATTGAATATCTTTGGCCCGTAGTGCAAAGATGAATGATTTCTCAAGAATATCTTTGGCTTTGTAGTGCAAAGATGAGCGGTGTTTAAATGAACATGAATCGGTCGATGAATATCTTTGGCCTTTAGTGCAAAGATGAGCAGTGTTGAGATGAACATGACCAGATTGATGAATATCTTTGGCCTTTAGTGCAAAGATGAGCAGTGTTGAGATGAACATGACCGATTGATGAATATCTTTGGCTCATAGTAAAAGATGAATATTTGATTTGAGATGAATATTGATTGATGTTACGAGGATAAAATATTGATGATGGACCTGTTAAATTCATAGATTATAGTAGATTTCATTCTCACGTAACTCTTCTATGAATTATTATTTCAATGCGAATATTGATCCGAAACTTGTTTGCTACATTGTGATTCTATCGATTTTTTCCTGTTGAAGACTAACGATAATTTGTTGTATATTATCTTAGTCATAACATTCTTTCTTGGGCTAGTTTGAGCTCACCCTTTTCCTTGTTGTTCCATTTTTCTTCTCGGGAGGCGAGAATGTAGCGAGTACTAGCTGGGGGTATGGAATGAAGGTTCTAGAGAGTTGTTTAGTAGTCCTCACCATTATTGTAAAATAATGTATCAATAAATGTGATGAGGATTTATTTGAGTATAAATATTGTCTAGAAGATAATATTTGTATTTAAACTCACAGATTTTATTGTTGTGATAATAAAGTTGTAGTTGTTTACATACCATGTATTTGGCACTTTCGTAATGGGTTGGATGGAATGGACCTATTTTGGGGTAAATCAGCGATTATAGTAGATA
Organism: Panax quinquefolius; assembly: GCA_020205615.1. Lineage (NCBI taxonomy): Eukaryota > Viridiplantae > Streptophyta > Magnoliopsida > Apiales > Araliaceae > Panax > Panax quinquefolius. The sequence goes on from CM035171.1 coordinate 19,532,679, forward strand.
TCATATGGCCACGAAATTATCCTTGGTTGATTCAATAAACCCCAAAGAAAACGAGAAGATTACTATCATATTCTTCCCAATGGTGAGTCTTCTCTTCGACATATCATTATCTTCACTGTCTCTAATTGGGTATTATACTCCAAACAAACACCAAGATTATATAGGTAGTTCTTGTAAATATACTCAAAGAAGTGGATGAGCACAACCATGTCTTATGATAACACGAGGTCAGATGTCATTAGACATCTTGTATGATAGTGAAAAAAAACCCTTCCAAGTTAAATTCACCTCACCTCAACATCTATAGACCACCACTCTATTCCCTCATTATCCCCGCTTCGACCCAAACTACACTTTTATTACACGAAGGAATTGTGAAACAAAAGGGTGAAAGACAAACTATTCGAAGAAAGAATATTATGACTAAAGATAAATAAATTATCAATAGCCTTCATCAAGAATAAATCGTAGATTTAGAGAACATATGGTAGATGATAAAACTTTTCAACCATAGTTAGCGTGAATGAAGCAATCCATTAGAAGAGTCAAATAGACTATAAAGTCTATTGTCTTCTCCATGTTAAAATCCACCAACAATGTTTTATCCACCGTAACATCAATCAACAATTCTCGGCCCACAATCACGTGTATAACTCATAATCGTAATTGTAGTTCTAAATTCTTTCCTCATCCAAGACAAAGATAATTTTCATCACTTGTCTTTACGAAACATCAAAGATCATGGTTATACCAAATCACGGTTCTGCTCATAATCATACTAATAAATTCATCTTTGCATTGCACGGCCAAAGATATTCATCAATGATTCATCTTTACACTACAAAGCAAAGATATTCAACAACGGGTCATCTTTGCATTACAAGCCAAAGATATTCATCAATAATTCATCTTTTGCACCTGGGCTAAAGATATTCAACAACGGGTCATCTTTGCAGACATAAGCCAAAGATATTCATCAATAATTCATCTTTGCACTACAAAAGCTAAAGATATTCAACAACAGTCATCTTTGCATTACGAGCAAAAGATATTCATCAATAATTCATCTTTTACTACAAAGCAAAGATATTCATCAGTTGGTCATGTTCATTTAAACACTGTTCATCTTTTGCACTACTGAGCCAAAGATATTCTTGTAAATCATTCATCTTTGCATTGGTTTTATCCACGTCCAAAAATACCTCTCAAAATAATCATAGTGGTGTAAAATTCAAGAATGATCAAAACATGGATACAATCAAAGCTAGTATCGAATAGACATTTTAGACGAAAAGAAAATTTTCATTTTTCGATTGAATGGTGCCAGATTCGTGAATAGTCTTGATATCGTGAATAGTCGCAGATATCGTGAATAGTAACTTCGACACCAAAAGATAGAAATTCCACAAAAAAAACATCTTCACGCTTCATGAATAGTACTCGTGAATAGTAACTCGTGAATAAGAACTCATGAATAGTAACCGGAGCATGAAAAGTTCCAAATTTGATAAAAAGTTCCAACCAATATTTTAAAGATAATGATATTGAAGAAATAATATCATCGAGAAGAAAATAACATCCCTTACTATCCCTTACCTCAAAAGAAGAAAGACTTAATTTGGATATCGGATATGATTACGAAGAAAACTTAAAATCGATGAATATCAACTCACCAAGTATCTAAATACTCACAAAATACACTCGATAATCTAGAGAGAGAAAAAAGAGAAAATTTATGTTTACGGTGTGATTTTCAATTCTAACTTAGCCTCTATTTATAGGAAAATTTTAGCAGACTTGACCTGCGAACTTTGATGGCTTTTACCTGCTACTATTCCCACCCCACCATATTTGAAATAAAATTCAGCACATTTCTTCACCAACCACAAGTGGGGCCCACCAATTCTAGAATTTTCCACCAAAATCATTTATAACCTAATTTACGAATCACCACCTCTTAAAATTCATAACAAATTATCGTTCATTTTAATCGGTTCAAAATTTGTGAACATATACTCAACTTATATATGTATAATATATCCAAAAATCCCAACGATCCAGCGGGCCGATTAAAATTATAACTCACATAATAAAATTTGTAAGAACATCGACTTGATCTTTTAATACCTCCAATCCGACAAAATATCGATAAAATACCTCAACATTAATTCCTTCATTTATAACCACATAAATAAATCCATCATTTATATCCACATCAAATAAATATTTCATTGTCATATAAATCAATAATTAATTATTCATAAATAATATTATAGAATCACAATAATGACAACCAGCGGGTTCGGAGAAAGAGGGCTTTCCGATAAGAATTTCTCTCACTCTGGTAGCGATAAATTAGGTGACCAAACCTCTCGATGTGAACTTTCTAGACATTGCCAATAATGCTATCTAATAATATTATTCAAATAATATGAATTATTGATCCGATAATGGGAAATCTTTGTGCGGATGATAATTATTGAACAATGATAATATAAAATATCAACACAAAGCAATTATTGAATCAATAAAATAAAATATTGAGCAGTAATCAACATGTAACAATTATTGAGTAGTGCCTTTCACGTAAGAATCAATAATTCAAAAAATCATGTAATGTCTGGTGTCTCGCAACAACAAGCAGCATTATTACTTTATTTTTACCAACCGTATTCAGCGAGGTGTTAGCAGTAGCGATTACGTCGTTATTTATAAAAACTTAATTTTGTCGCGTTTTTCTTCCAAGCATGTTATTACATTATGGGGCCCACAAAATATTTGCTACCGTCGTATGCGAATATTCCACAAGCGGAAAAGAATATTCCACGACCAAACGAATATTCTGACAATAATGAATACTTTATACCCCCTTGCGTATTTTGAAAAAATTTCATATATCACCCTTAACTTTAAATTTTATCAATTTAACCATTTCTTGAATAGAAAAATTGAATACTTTTATTTCATAAAATTAGGGGTCTTACAATCTCCCTCCTCCTTATGAAATTTCGTCCCTCGAAATTTACACGCACTGTATTTCAAGAGTTGAGAATACCTTGTTTTCATTTCGATTCTATCTCCCTGTCATCATGATTTCTCCATTGCTTTCATCTCCGTATTTTGGATATCATTCTAGAATACGACTTCAAAACAGAGAGGTTAATTGAGCAAATTAACATATCACATAATATCTCGATATTATGGTGACTCAACAAATAAGCTTAGGTAGGACACACACTAGCGAAGGATTTTGTAAGACCAAGAAATTTTTAAATAAAAAGGAATTTCCTTTATTTATTATTTTGAAATAGTAAGGGTTGATTTGATTAATGTGGATAGTTAAGGGTTAAATATAAATATTTCAAAATAAGCAAGTGGTTATAAAATATTCATTTTGTTGGGGAATATTCGTTTGGTCGTGGAATATTAAATCGTTTGGGAATATTAAATGCGCCGCAAGTACCATGTGTGGGCCCTATAACGGAAAACGATTGGATGAAGAAAACGACAAATATAAGTTGGTTAAAAATAATGGCGTAGTTATTCACAGTTAAACTGTTGGAATACCCGGTGGTTAAAATACTGAATACGTGGTCGGTTAAGAGAAGCGCACTCAGTATTGCCTGAAGATTGTTGAATTATCGATCCTTACGTAAGAAGGCACTACTCAATAATTTTCACGTGATTCGCTCAATATTTTATTTTATTGATTCAATAATTGCCGCTGCGTTGATATGTTATATTATTGTTGTTCAATAATTGTCCTTTTGCATTATCTCCATTATCGGATCAATAATTCATATTATTTGAATAATATTATTAGATAGCATTATTGGCAATGTCTAGAAAGTTACACAAGGAGAGGTTTGGTCACCTAATTCGCTGCGCCAAGAAGGAGAAATCCTTATCTGAAAGCCCCTCTTTCCAGGAACTACTGGTTGTCATAATTGTGATTCGTAATATTATTTGTGAATAATTAACTATTGATTCATATGATAAAGAAATATTTATTTTATGTGGATATAAATGATGGATTTATTTATGTGGTTATAAATGAAGAAGTTAATGTTGAAGTGTTTTATCAAGATTTTATCGATTGAGGTATTAAAATTAAATCAAGGGGTTTGAGATATATATCATGGGGTTATAATTTTTAATCCAAATGCTGGATTGTGGTAATTTTGGGTATGTTATACATACATAAGTTGAGTATAGGTCCACAAATTTTGAACCGTTAAAAATGCACGAATGATTTGTTATGAATTTTAAGAGGTGTGTCGATTCGGAAATTAGGTTTATAATTGATTTTGGTGGAAAATTCTAGAATTGAGTGGCCCCACTTGTGGTTGGTGAAGAAATGTGCTGAATTTTATTTCAAATGTGGTGGGTGGCAATAGAGAGTGTAAAGCCATCGTTAAAGTCAGTCAAGTCTGCTTTGGCTGGCTAACATTTTCCTATAAATAGAGGGCTAAGTTAGAATTGAAAATCACACCGTAAACAAAGTTTTCTCTTCTCTCTATATTATCGAGCGTATTTTGTGAGTATTTAGATACTTTGAGAGTTGTCATTCAAGACAAGTTTCATTCAAAGATCACTTCCGACCTTTCTTCCGAAATCGATTCTTTCGAGGTAAGGGATATTATTTTTTTCGTAATGATATTATTTCTTCAATATCATTATCTTTGAAATATTAGTTGGAACTTTTATCAAATTTGGAACTTTTTCATGTATGGAGTTACTTTATTCATGAGTTACTATTCACGAGTTACTATTCATGAGTTCTTATTCACGAGTTCTTATTCACGAAAAGTACTATTTATGAAGCGTGAAGATGTTTTTTTTGGAATTTCTATCTTTTGGTGTTTGAGTTCTTATTCACGTAATCGACACTATTCACGTATACTGAGACTATTCACCTAAAAATAAAATTTCTTCTTTTCGTCCAAAATATCTATTCGGATACTAGCTTTGATTGTATCCATGTTTTGATCATTCTTGAATTTTACACCACTACGATTATTTTGAGGTATTTGGACATGGATAAAACAAAGTATGAATCCTTAATCCTTAATCCTTGTCATTTTGTTTCAATGAATTCGTTCTTTAAAAATATTTTCATCATCCTCGGCCTTAAATGATGATATTATTGAATATCTTTGGCCAGAAAGTGCAAAGATGAATGATTTCGAAGAATATCTTGGCCCTGTAGCAAAAGATGAATGGATGTTTAAATGAACATAATGGATCGATGAATATCTTTGGCCTTTAGTGCAAAGATGAGCGGTGTTGAGATGAACATGACCGATTGATGAATATCTTTGGCTCAGAAGTAAAAAAGATGAATATTTGATTTGAGATGAATATTGATTGATGTTACAGGATAAAATATTGATGATGGACCGTTAAATTCATAGATTATAGTAGATTTCATTTCTACGTAACTCTTCTATGAATTATTATTTCATTGCGAATGTTGATCCGAAACTTGTTGTCTATTGTATTCTATTAAATTTTTCCTGAAGACTAACGATAATTTGTTGTATATTATCTTAGTCATAATATTCTTCTCGAGCTAGTTGAGCTCACCCTTTTCCTTTTTGTTCCATTCTTTCGTGGAGGCGAGAATATAGCAGTAGATGCAGTCTGGGTATGGAATGAAGGTTTTAGAAAGGATTGTTTAGTAATCCTCACCATTTTGTAAAATAATGTATCAATAAATGTGATGAGGATTTATTTGAGTATAAATATTGTCCGTAAGATAATATTTGTATTTAAACTCACGCTTTCTTGTTGTAATAATAAAGTTGTAGTTGTGTTTACTTGCATCATGTATTGATAACCTCGAATGGGTGATGTATACCTATTGGGGGCGTCACAGATTTACTCATCTCTCCCTCCTAGTTCTATTCCCGATCTCCACTGTAGAGATCATATCCCTAAGCTCGATATTAAATGTAACTAACCCCAAAATAGGTTCATTCCATCCAACCCATTCGAGTCGCCAAATATATGGTACTTAAAACAACTACAACTTTATTACAACAATTGTCGTGCAAAATACAACAACACATATCTTTGTGAGTTTGGATACAAATATATACCAATCAGAAGACGTCACAATGACACCTACATAAAGGTATAGTCAAAAGCTGCTTTTAGAAATTAGAATCTTTGGGAAGTGCTCAAGAAACCTTCATACATGGGAGGCCATGCTTTTAGGTTATGGTAGATATCATATGGCCACGTAATTATCCTTGGTTGAATTAATAAACCCCAAAGAAAAACGAGAAGATTACTATCATATTCTTCCCAATGGTGAGTCTTCTCTCGACATATCATTATCTCCACTGCTCTAATTGGGTATTATACTCCAAACAAACACCAAGATTATATAGGTAGTTCTTGTAAATATACTCAAAGTAAGTGGATGAGCACAACCATGTCTTATGATAACACGAGGTTGTATGTCATTAGACATCTTGTATGATAGTGAAAAAACACCCTTCCAAGTTAAATTCACCTCACCTCAACATCTATAGACCACACTCTATTCCCTCGCTATCCCCCGCTTCGACCCAAATTTACACTTTTATTACCTCGAAAGGAATTGTGAAACAAAAGGGTGAGCACAACTAGCTCGAAGAAAGAATATTATGACTAAAGATAAATAAATTATCAATAGCCTTCATCAATAATAAATCGAGATTTAGAACATATGGTAGATGATAAAACTTTGCAACCATAGTCAGCAATGTGAATGAAAGCAATCCATTAGAAGAGTCAAATAGACTATAAAGTCCATTATCTTCTCCATGTTAAAAATCCACCAACAATGTTTTATCCTCGTAACATCAATCAACAATTCTCGTCCACAATCACGTGTATAACTCTATAATCGTAATTGTAGTTCTAAATTCCTTTCCTCATCCAAGACAAAGATAATTTTCATCACTTGTCTTTACCGAAACATCAAAGATCATGGTTATACCAAATCACAGTTCCTATTCATAATCATACTAATAAATTCATCTTGCACCACGGGCCAAAGATATTCATCAACAGTTCATCTTTACACTATGTGCTAAAGATATTCAACAACGGGTCATCTTTGCAGACATGCCAAAGATATTCATCAATAATTCATCTTTGCACTACAAAGCTAAAGATATTCAACAACGGGTCATCTTTGCATTACAAGCCAAAGATATTCATCAATAATTCATCTTTGCACTACAAAGCAAAGATATTCAACAACAGTCATCTTTGCATACTGAGCAAAAGATATTCATCAATAATTCATCTTTGACTACAAAGCAAAGATATTCATCATTAGTCATGTTCATTTAAACACTGCTCATCTTTTGCACTACAGCCAAAGATATCTTCAGAAATCATTCATCTTTGCATTGGTTTTATCCACGCCCAAAAATACCTCAAAATAATCATAGTGGTGTAAAATTCAAGAATGATCAAAACATGGATACAATCAAAGCTAGTATCCGGAATAGACATTTTAATTTAAAAGAAAATTTTCATTTTTGGAGGTGAATGGTGCCGTATTCGTGAATAGTGTCAGATATCGTGAATAAAATAAGTGTAGACACGTGAATAGTAACTCAGACACCAAAAGATAGAAATTCCTAAAAAACATCTTCACGCTTCATGAATAGTATCGTGAATAGTAACTCATGAATAAGAACTTCGTGAATAGTAACTCATGAATAAGTAACTCCACATGAAAAGTTCCAAATTTGATAAAAGTTCCAACCAATATTTCAAAGATAATGATATTGAAGAAATAATATCATCCGAGAAGAAAATAACATCCCTTACTATCCTTACCTCAAAAGAGCAAAGACGCCATTTGGATATCTGATATGACATGAAGGAAACTTCAGACCGATGAATATCAACTCACCAAGTATCTAAATACTCAAAAATACACTCAATAATCTAGAGAAAAGAGAGAAAATTTATGTTTCGGTGTGATTTTCAATTCTAACTTAGCCCTCTATTTATAGGAAATTTTTAGCATTCGATTTTTCGCAACCTTGATGGCTTTACCTCGCTACTATTCCCACCCACCATATTTGAAATAAAATTCAGCACATTTCTTCACCAACCACAAGTGGGGCCCACCAATTCTAGAATTTTCCACCAAAATCATTTATAACCTAATTTCGAATCACCACCTCTTAAAATTCATAACAAATTATACGTTCATTTTAACGGTTCAAAATTTGTGAACATATACTCAACTTATATATGTATAACATATCCAAAATCCCAACGATCCAACGTCCGATTAAAAATTATAACTCACATAATAAAGTTTGTAATAATCGACTTGATCTTTTAATACCTCCAATCCGACACAAAATACCGATAAAAAATACCTCAACATTAATTCCTTCATTTATAACCACATAAATAAATCCATCATTTATATCCACATCAAATAAATATTTCATTGTCATATAAATCAATAATTAATTATTCATAAATAATATTATAGAATCACAATAATGACAACCAGTGCGGTCCTCGGGAAAGAGGGCTTTCAATAAGAATTTCTCTCTCATCTGGGCGCAAGCAATTAGGTGACCAAACCTCTCCTCGACGTAACTTTCTAGACATTGCCAATAATGCTATCTAATAATATTATTCAAATAATATGAATTATTGATCCGATAACGGGAAATATCAGGCAGTTGATAATTATCAACAACAATAATATAAAATATCAACACAAACAATTATTGAATCAATAAAATAAAATATTCAAGCAAGAATCACCGTAACAATTATTGAGTAAGTGCCTTTCACGTAAGAATCAATAATTCAAAAATATCATGTAATACCGTGTGCATCTGTAACAACGACAGCGCGTATTACTTTATTTTACCAACCGTATTCCAACAGTGTTAACGGTAACGATTACGCCATTATTTATAAAAACTTAATTTTGTCATTTTTTTCATCCGACAGTTATTACATTATGGGCCCACTAAATAGGCTACTTGGGCCGCATACGAATATTCCCGCGACGGAAAGAATATTCCACGACCAAACTAATATTCCCAAACAATAATGAATACTTTATACCCCCTCGCGTATTTTGAAAAAAATTTCATATATCACCCTTAACTTTAACTTTTATCAATTTAACCATTTCTTGAATAGAAAAATTGAATACTTTTATTTCATAAAATTCCCGGGGTCTTACAATCTCCCTCCTTATGAAATTTCGTCCCCTAAATTTACGTTATTCGTATTTCAAGAGTTGAGAATACCTTGTTTTCATTTCAGATTCTATCTCCCCACATCATGATTTCTCCATTGCTTTCATCTCCCGTATTTCGAGGATATCATTCTAGAATACGACTTCAAAACAGAGGTTAATTGAGCAAATTAACATATCACATAATATCTCGATATTATGGTGACCAACAAATAAGCTTAGGTAGGACACACTAGCGAAGGATTTACTCATCTCTCCCTCCTAGTTCTATTCCCCGATCTCCCGCCAGAGATCATATCCTAAGCTCGATACCAAATGTAACGACCCCAAAATAGGTTCATTCCATCCAACCCATTACGAAGTCGCCAAATATATGGTACGAAAAACAACTACAACTTTATTACAACAATTGTCGTGCAAAATACAACAACACATATCTTTGTGAGTTTTGGATACAATATATATACCAATCAGAAGACGTCACAATGACACCTTACATAAAGGTATAGTCAAAAACCTGTTTTAGAAATTAGAATCTTTGGGAAGTGCTCAAGGAAACCTTCATACATGGGAGGCTATGCTTTTAGGTTATAGTAGATATCATATGGCCACAGAATTATCCTTGGTCAATCTAATAAACCCCAAAAAAACGCAGAAGATTACTATCATATTCTTCCCAATGGTGAGTCTTCTCTTGACATATCATTATCTCCACTGTCTCTAATTGGGTATTATACTCCAAACAAACACCAAGATTATATAGGTAGTTCTTGTAAATATACTCAAGAAGTGGATGAGCACAACCATGTCTTATGATAACACGAGGTTGTATGTCATTAGACATCTTGTATGATAAAGTGAAAAAACACCTTCCAAGTTAAATTCACCTCACCTCAACATCTATAGACCACCACTCTATTCCTCGCTATCCCCCTCACTCGACCCAAATTACACTTTTATTACCCGAAGGAATTGTGAAACAAAAGGGTGAGCAACAACTAGCTTCGAAGAAAGAATATTATGACTAAAGATAAATAAATTATCAATAGCCTTCATCAAGAATAAATCGTAGATTTAGAACATATGGTAGATGATAAAACTTTGCAACCATAGTTGCAATGGAATAAGCAATCCATTAGAAGAAGTCGAATAGACTATAAAGTCTATTGTCTTCTCCATGTTAAAAAATCCACCAACAATGTTTTATCCTCGTAACATCAATCAACAATTCCCGTCCACAATCACGTGTATAACCTCATAATCGTAATTGTAGTTCTAAATTCTTTCCTCATCCAAGACAAAGATAATTTTCATCACTTGTCTTTACGAAACATCAAAGATCATGGTTATACCAAATCACGGTTCCTGCTCATAATCATACTAATAAATTCATCTTTGCACCACGGCCAAAGATATTCATCAACAGATTCATCTTTACACTACAAAGCAAAGATATTCAACAACGGGTCATCTTTGCATTACAAGCCAAAGATATTCATCAATAATTCATCTTTGCACTACAAAGCTAAAGATATTCAACAACAGGTCATCTTTGCATTCTGAGCCAAAGATATTCATCAATAATTCATCTTTGCACTACAAATTTAAAGATATTCAACAATGTGTCATCTTTGCATTACGAAAGCAAAAAGATATTCATCAATAATTCATCTTTGCACTACAAAGCAAAGATATTCATCATTGGTCATATTCATTTAAACACTGTTCATCTTTTGCACTACAGCCAAAGATATTCTTCGTAAATCATTCATCTTTGCATTGGTTTTATCCACGTCCAAAAAATACCTCAAAAATAATCATAGTGGTGTAAAATTCAAGAATGATCAAAACATGGATACAATCAAAGCTAGTATCCGAATAGACATTTTAGACGAAAAAGAAAAATTTTCATTTTGATTGAATGGTGCCGATGATCGTGAATAAGGTCAGATACGTGAATAGTCTTGAAGTATCGTGAATAGTAACTCAAGACACCAAAAGATAGAAATTCCAAAAAAAACATCTTCACGCTTCGTGAATAGTAACTCGTGAATAGTAACTCATGAATAATAACTCGTGAATAATAATGAATAGTAACCTGAGCATGAAAAGTTCCAAATTTGATAAAAAGTTCCAACCAATATTTCAAAGATAATGATATGAAGAAATAATATCATCCGAGAAGAAAATAACATCCCTTACTATCCCTTACCTCAAAAGAGCAACATACATTTGGATATCGGATATGACGTTGAAGGAAACTTGCGATGAATATCAACTCACCAAGTATCTAAATACTCTAAAATACACTCGATAATCTAGAGAGAAAAGAGAGAAAATTTATGTTTACGGTGTGATTTTCAATTTAAATTAGCCTCATTTATAGGAAAATTTTAGCTTGAGACTTGACTATGACACGATGGCTTACTCACGCTACTATTCCACCCACCACATTTGAAATAAAATTCAGCACATTTCTTCACCAACCAACCACAGTGGGGCCCACCAATTCTAAATTTTCCACCAAAATCATTTATAACCTAATTTACGAATCAGTCACCTCTTAAAATTCATAACAAATTATCGTTCATTTTTAACGGTTCAAAATTTGTGAACATATACTCAACTTATATATGTATAACATATCCAAAAAAATCCCAACGATCCAACTATTCGATTAAAAATTATAACTCACATAATAAAGTCAGAAGAACAATCGACTTGATCTTTTTTAATACCTCCAATCAGGCAAAATCATTGATAAAATACCTCAACATTAATTCCTTCATTTATAACCACATAAATAAATCCATCATTTATATCCACATCAAATAAATATTTCATTGTCATATAAATCAATAATTAATTATTCATAAATAATATTATAGAATCACAATAATGACATGACGTGCGGTTCCTCAGGAAGAGGGCTTTCAATAAGAATTTCTCCTTCATCTTGGCCGCAATTAGGTGACCAAACCTCTCCTCATGAACTTTCTAGACATTGCCAATAATGCTATCTAATAATATTATTCAAATAATATGAATTATTGATCGATAATGGGAAATCTTGTGCGTTGATAATTATTGAACAACAATAATATAAAATATCAACACAAACAATTATTGAATCAATAAAATAAAATATTGAGCAAGAATCATCGTAACAATTATTGAGTAGTGCAATTTTCACGTAAGAATCAATAATTCAAAAATATCATGTAATACCGCTGGTATCTTTCTAACAACGCCAGACATTACTTTATTTTACCAATAGGGTATTCCAATGAGTGTTATAAGTAACGATTACGTCGTTATTTATAAAAACTTAATTTTGTCGTTTTCTTCATCCAGATGAGCGGTTATTCTCATTATGGGGCCCACAATATCGCTGCTATTGCATTTAATATTCCCTACGTAAAGAATATTCCACGCACCAAACGAATATTCAAACAATAATGAATACTTTATACCCCTTGCGTATTTTGAAAAAAATTCATATATCACCCTTAACTTTAACTTTTATCAATTTAACCATTTCTTGAATAGAAAAATTGAATACTTTTATTTCATAAAATTCGGTCTTACAATCTCCCTCCTTATGAAATTTCGTCCCCGGAATTTACGTACACGGTATTTCAAGAGTTGAGAATACCTTGTTTTCATTTCGCATTCTATCTCCCCGCCATCATGATTTTTCCATTGCTCATCTCCCGTATTTTATATCATTCTAGAATCGACTACCAAAACAGAGGTTAATTGAGCAAATTAACATATCACATAATATCTCGATATTATGACCGACCAACAAATAAGCTTAGGTAGGACACACTAAATAAGGATTTTTGTAAGACACCGAAATTTTTTAAATAAAAGGAATTTCCTTTATTTATTATTTTGAAATAGTAAGGGTTGATTTGATTAATGTGGATAGTTAAGGGTTAAATACGTAAATATTTCAAAATAAGCAAGTGGTTATAAAATATTCATTTTTGTGGGAATATTCGTTTGGTCGTGGAATATTCAGATCGCTTGGGAATATTCGCATATACAAATGCAGCCCATGTGTGGGCCCCTATAACGGAAAAATGATTGGATGAAGAAAACGACAAATATAAGTTGTTAAAAATAATGGCGTAGTTTGTTACAGTTAAAACTCATTGAATACTCTTGGTTAAAATAAAGAATACGCGTGGTCGCATAAAGAAAGATACCAGTATTGCAAAGATTGTTGAATTATTGATCCTTACACGTAAGCAAGGCACTACTCAATAATTTTCACAAGAGTTATCGCTCAATATTTTATTTTATTGATTCAATAATTGTCTTGATATTGATATGTTATATTATCGTTGTTCAATAATTGTCATCGCATTATTATCTCCATTATCGATCAATAATTCATATTATTTGAATAATATTATTAGATAGCATTATTGGCAATGTCTAGAAAGTTCTGTCAAGGAGAGGTTTGGTCACCTAATCATGCGCGCCAAGAAGTGAGAAATCCTTCATCTGAAAGCCCCTCTTTCCGGGAACTACCGTCATTAATAATTGTGATTCTCGTAATATTATTTGTGAATAATTAACTATTGATTCATATGATAAAGAAATATTTATTTTATGTGGATATAAATGATGGATTTATTTATGTGGTTATAAATGAAGAAGTTAATGTTGAAGTGTTTTATCAAGATTTTATCGATGGAGGTATTAAAAATTAAATCAAGGGTTTGAGATATATCATGGGTTATAATTTTAATCCGACCGCTGATTGTGGTAATTTTTGGGTATGTTATACATACATAAGTTGAGTATAGGTCCACAAATTTTGAACCGTTAAAATGCACGAATGATTTGTTATGAATTTTTAAGAGGTGTGATTCGTAAATTAGGTTTATAATTGATTTTGGTGGAAAATTCTAGAATGAGAGGGCCCCACTTGTGGTTGGTGAAGAAAATGTGCTGAATTTTATTTCAAATGTGGTGGTGGCAAGTAGTAGGTAAAGCCATCGTGTAAGTGTCAAGTCCGCTTCTTACTGGCTAACATTTTCCTATAAATAGAGGGCTAAGTTAGAATTGAAAATCACACCGTAAACAAAGTTTTCTTCTCTCTCTATATTATTGAGCGTATTTTGTGAGTATTTAGATACTTTGAGAGTCATTGTTTCAAGATAAGTTTCATTCAAAGATCACTTCCGACCTTTCCTTCCAAGTAATCGATTCTTTGAGGTAAGGGATATTATTTTTTTCAGAATGATATTATTTCTTCAATATCATTACGTGAAATATCGTTGGAACTTTTTATCAAATTTGGAACTTTTTCATGTCTGGGTTACTATTCATGAGTTACTATTCACGAAGTTACTATTCATGAAAGTTACTATTCACGCAGTTACTATTCACGCAGTACTATTCATGAAGCGTGAAGATGATTTTTTTGTGGAATTTCTATCTTTGGTGTCTGAGTTACTATTCACGATACTATTAATTATTCACGATATCTAGACTATTCAATTAGAAAAAATAAAATTTCTTCTTTTCGGTCTCAAAATATCTATTCGGATACTAGCTTTGATCAGATCCATGTTTTGATCATTCTCAATTTTACACCACTACGATGATTATTTTGAGGTATTGTTGAATATGGATAAAACAAAGTATTTAATCCTTAATCCTTAATCCTTGTCATTTTGTTTCAATGAATTAGATTTCTTTAAAAATATTTTTCATCATCCTCGGCCTTAAATGATGATATTATTGAATATCTTTGGCCAGAAGGCAAAGATGAATGATTTCTCAAGAATATCTTTGGCCCAGAAGTGCAAAAGATGAATGGATGTTTAAATGAACACGACCGATCGATGAATATCTTTGTCTTTTAGTGCAAAGATGAGCAGGTGTTGAGATGAATATATGACCGATTGATGAATATCTTCGCCCAGATAGTGCAAAGATGAATATTTGATTCGAGATGAATATTGATTGATGTTACTGGGGATAAAATATTGATGATGGATCGTTAAATTCATAGATTATAGTAGATTTCATTCTCACGTAACTCTTCTATGAATTATTATAGTAGTGCTTTCTTACGTAAGAATCAATAATTCAAAAAATCGTGTGTAATACAGTGTGCCATTGCATAACAACGCCGTATTACTTTATTTTACCAACCCGTATTTTCAATGTTGTTAGCAGAACGATTACGTCGTTATTTATAAAACTTAATTTTGTCGTTTTCTTCATCCGGCGTTATTCATGTTATATGGGCCCACAAATAACAAGGCCGTATTTAATATTCCCGACGTAAAGAATATTCCACCACCAAACGAATATTCCCGACAATAATGAATACTTTATACCCCCTTGCGTATTTTGAAAAAAATTTTATATATCACCCTTAACTTTAACTTTTATCAATTTAACCATTTACTTGAATAGAAAAATTGAATACTTTTATTTCATAAAATTCGGTCTTACAATGATATTGTAGGCAAAATTTCTTATGTTAAAGTCGACTCATCAAGGAAGTTTAATGATATTGGGTTTTCTATTTCGATGTGGAAGAAGTTATTGATAAACCGGGTAAAACCTTTGTAAGGTAAGATGATGGAGATGAAAAAGATATTGAGAATTTGGGTGTTGAGTTAAAAGACCAATCGTAAGTGTTTCAAATGCGATTTGCATGGATATAAAAAAGATGATTAAAAAGTTGGTCAATGGTCATTTAGTTATAGCAAACACACAAAATATTTTTTGTTGAAGATGATGATGATGATGATGGTGATGATGATCTTTGATGATGATGTTGGTGATGGTGATGGTGGTGATGATGATGGTGTTGTTTGGCCGATAATGATGATGTTGATGATGTTGATGGATTCTGTCACCGATGATGATGATGATGAGTTGGGTGAGAACGTTGATGTTGGTAATATTAAAGGGAGTGTTGATCCTCCCTGTTAGTGGTGTTGTTGGAAATCACCGAGGAAGAGGATGCAATGTGTTTACATTTATTTTAGTTTTTAATTTATTTTTCATGCTTATTAAGTAAATGCTTACTTTTTTTGTTTTTTATTAATGATTCAAAGCAAGAATGTTGGTTCAAATTCTTCCGGGAAAGAGATAGTTGTTTATACTCCTAGAGGGGTTAAAATTCATGTTGACGATGAAAAGGTTAATCATTTTTTTAAAATGTTATTTTTTTTAATCATTATATTTATAAACTGTTTTTTAATAAATTTGGTAAGATGGATGATGTTCCTAGCTTTGATATTTTAAGAAAATCTAGTGGAAAGAAAATTGTTGTTTTTACCCCCATTGAGGTTTGTTATTATCTTTATCAGCAATTTAATTAATTTGTTGTATTAGTTAGTTTGCTATAGTGTTTATGTTTGTATTGAAAGTAGTATGCACACAAGACAATCATGTTTGATGATAAAGCATATACTTTGTAACAATCTTATTTATTTATTAATAAAAAGTATTAATTTATTAAAGGCTTTTAATTATCTACGATGATCTTTGTTTTATAATATGTGATAAACCCATAGTTTTAAGCAATGCTTTTAGAATAATGATGATGATCATTCTAATGAGATCTAAATTTAGAAAGCTTAAAACTAAAATAGTTCCCAATCATTGGATTACTAAATTGGGGATTAGTGAATCCGGATAGATTGGTACATACGTTGCTTTGCTTCATTGGATGAGGATGATTGATCTCATGATCATTTTGTGTGGAGACACTAAAGCAAGTATGTAGGTGCTTATTAGAGAATAAGTTCACCGAACGTAGCTCGCTAAGGAATACCTAATGGAGTTTTACTTGCTGTCAATAGGAATTCTCTGTAGTGATAGTAGTACAAGTGATCCTTCGACTTGATATCATCATAGTATCTTGTGTATGATGAGTTATACTTTGACTTATTCCTTAAGACCCTTAGGGTATATCAAAGGGTATGCTTGGGTATAATAAGTTGTACATGGAGATAATGTATGATCAATAAAGAATCTACCACTTTATTAAAAGAAGATAAATGTCCTATGTGATTCGATAAATGACAACCCAAGTAGTCCTTGGTTAAGGCGTAATGAAAAATTAAAGGAGTTTCTAATTTGCATTATTTGGAGTTGTGCATTTAAGGATCGAAATACATATAATTAAATAAAATAAGACTTGACAAAGTAATTTCATGTCTTATATTTAATTGGGACATTGTATGGTGGAAGGATTGAATTGTCATGAAGTAACTATTTACTCAAAGGTTCTTTTATGATTAATGTTGAAATCTATATTATCTGGAAAGTCGTTGATCGCTAGGGAGGCTTATCCCTATTGTAGAATAAATATTATTTATTTAAATAAATTAATTATTTAATTTATTTATTTAAATAAGATTAGAATTGTTCTAATTGATTTATTCACAAACGGTTTAATATGGAGAACCTAAAGGGTCACACCATAAAAGGAAGAATAATTATTTAAGAAGTTAATGGCATAATCGTAATAATATGTTATGTATATTTAATTTAATCTATGGTGATAGAATAAATTAAATAGCTTAATATTTATTATTTAATATTTTAGAAATATTAAATATAAATTAATAAGAGGAGTCTTATTAATATTATTATTACAATTATTATTATTATTTTAATTTCTAAAAGAGTTTAAAATTAATTTAATATAAGTACTCTCATTTATTCCTAATAGGATTAGGAGGAAAATTAGTTAAAAGAGTTTAATTAATTATCCCTAATAAGATTAGGAGCCCATTTAATTAAAAGAGTTTAATTAAATAATACCTTATTTTATTAAATAATGTTACCCGATATCTTTATAGAGAGAGTCTTATATCGGATATCAAAGATATACGTAATAATTCCAATTGTTGGAGAGTACGCTCCTTTTCTATAGAGATAGAAAAACTAGGGTTTAGTCAACCACCCATTTTCTTGAATCTTTATTATTCCTTGGTGGATCACCTCTAGAGGCCAAACACTTGGGTGGCTAACGTTGATCAAAGGAAGGAACCAAACCGGTGGATTCAAGTTGAACGAAAAGGATTGGAGGTGAACTTGTACACGAGGAAGCTCGAATCTTCAAGGTATGATTCTTATTCATCTTTTTCGTTTAATTAATAATTGTGCATAAAGGGTGATCCGGGTATATGGTTTGTAAAAATTTTAAACTCTGATTTTACACGTTTCCGCTTTAATTTTGCAATTTGATTACGTTCTTGAATATTACAAACCTAACATGTATTGATTAAAAATTTTGTATTTTTAACTTGATATTGACCTTGTTTTTTGTGTCATGTATTGTAAAACATTACAAGGTAATAAATTTGAAGGATCAGACATTTCTATACTTGATGAGCTGGTGTTTACAACTCAGGATTTAATTTGAATGTTTTGAAGTTGAAAAATCTGCTGCAACACCAATTGGCAGGCCCGTTCGCACGGTTGCGAAGAGTGCTGTTTTGAAGAGTCCTTTTACTTCAAAGTTAGGTTCAGCTGGTTCTACCTCTTCAGATGTGGATGTTCGTCAATTACCCCCCAGCTCTATCAGCATTTCCAGATATTTGTATGTGTATTCCTTCAAAAGATGAAGATGTTCTTTTTGAGCAGTGGTTTAAGATTGGATTAAATAACCGGAAAAGGTATGTATATTGGAGTATAATATATTTTCATTATGTTTTTTAGTAGGATATAAAATAATTTTCTTGGTTTTTGCATTGTGTTACTGTTTTGAAGGATTGAAAAGTTTCCGGGTAATAATGACAAAATTGAGCCTTCATTCAGATTTGGGTCTGTGCCAATAGCTTCAAAAATGTGGTTTTACAAGCTTAAGACCCAGTGCCAGTGGCTTGATGATGATGTGAGTTTTTTTTTTACCTTTGAATACATGTTTGTTAGTTTTGGTCACCTTATCAATTATATTGGTAACTATATGAATATTTATCGAAACTATTATGTTACATTATTATTTTTATTTTCCTTTGTTTAACTCGATTGTTATTTTGTTTTTAATTTTGTTCAAAGACATCAACATATGCTTGTATTACATTCGTAAAGTGGTTTAAGCACTCGAACCAAATTCAAATAAGGGTTACAAACAACCGATTGTTGGTTCCATATCAAGTTGACCAATTTATTTGGGAAATATTGTAATAGAAATTGTGATAAGAATCTGTTGTTGGACTCTGGTGATATAGCTGAGTACATTCATGGGTATCTTATGGAAGTCAACACACCCTGGGTTAACGTCGATTTTGTTATGTTTCTCATTCATATGTCAGCTCCTGGTCACTGGTTCCTGCTTGTGTTTGACGTGCATCGTAGAGTATTTGGGGTTTATAATTCTCTTCAACAGGATAGAATGTTACGCGCACAAATATTATGGATGTGTCTTGAGCCGTACATCTTTATTCTCCCATAATTTTGTCTAGTCATGGGTTTTGGAAGAATAGAACAGATATTGATTTCAATAGTGTTCCATACCGCAACAAAGCGAAGTAATATGATATCATTGAGCTAGAATTGCAGAGAGGGTATTAGGAACAAATTGAAGGGTAAGTTTCGGCCTATTACTTATATTTGTTCGTTTTGTATATATAATGAAGTCTGCTTTTGATTTGTGTTATATATTTATTGTTTTTTTAGCGATTGCGGAATGTTTACCATTTATTTTGCGGCACATTTCATTCATCAGATGATATCTGAAATGCCAAAACCATTTTCGATACTTCAATACCGTAGGAAGATATGTGTCAACTTATTTAATCATGCAAGGAACAAACATTTAGTTGGATATGAATCAATTTCGTAATATCCGGGAAGATTAGCCATCAAGACTAGTAGTATGATTATGAATCTTGATATGGTTATTGGTTATGGAAATTCGTTGTAATTATTCTGATTTGACGTGGTTATTTGTTGTGGAATGTTTTGTAATTATTATGATGGTTGAATGATGTATTAATTTTTACTAGTGGAAGTATGAGTATGTTTTGTTGGCTCACATTGCTGTTTTTTATTTAATTTATTTACTTATTACTGTTAACATTTTTATTTATCGTACAGTTGGTTTCTAAATGTTGATATGATGTTATCTATTTGAATTGGTATTGGTATCCAATTAGTATGGATAATATATTGTAAAAAAACATTAAAAACATTAATAATGTTGTACATGTAATGTGTATTCAAACCAATGACAATGAGATATAGCTGTTGACCCATATAAATTTATTTTTTTGTTAGCATGTCTAATGTTTAATAAAGTGAGTTTCTGTTTGCAAAAAAACAACATTTAACTGTGGCAGTGGCACTAAACTGTGTAAAGAGAGTTTCCATTTTTCGTAATCATGTGTACAAAGGTTAGGTGGGTTCAAAACCAAACAAGTAAATGACAACAATGTGGAAGTGGAGGAAAAGCTAAACAGAAACCTAATCAATGTTTCACTTACAGACTTGAATAGTAAAACAGAGACCTAAGCTGGTCTACTTCCCCAACAACCGAAAATGAATAGAATTGAATATGTGTCAACCGAAAATGTTTAGGGAATTAGTATGGATAATTATTTTATGTAATTTTATTTTTTTTTAATACGGTATACAGGTTGGTAGTCAACATTTCATTTACAAATGTAACTATTTTAGTTTTAAATAGTAACCAAAATATACATAAATATGTCGGTAACATTTTATTTTATTTGTAATTAGAACTACTTATTTTTTTTAAAGATATTAATTAGAATAAAAACATTTTAAAAAAGGGTAATCGGTCATATAACAGAAACTATATCACATTTTACACACTATTTTATGTTTTTTTTTTCATTTGTTATGGTAGTGATGGTTCACTAACAACATATATTGTTTATAATAATCAAGATTTGAGGTTTATGAAACATTTATATTAATTTAAAATTCTCTATTAATTAATTTTAGTAATTTTATAGTTTTTTAACATGGTTCGCTTAAGATCCAAAATTTCATTTTTATGTATCTATTTTAGTTTTAGATAGTAACCAAATAGTACTTTTATAGTTTTTTAACATAGTGTAGATAGTAGCCATAATTTCATTTATGTGTATCTATTATAATAAAGCTTTTTTGTGGTTTACTAAATAGTTATATTAATTAAAATTAATATATTAATTTAATTGTTGGTACTTGCAAATTTTTTTCATTTTACACTTGGTATCCAAAATTGCATTTACAGTAATGAATTGTAGTTTTAGGTAGTAAATAAAATATACATCAATAATTATAATATACATTTGTTGATTTTAAGATATAATTACTTATTGTTAAAAAGAAATTAATGAAAAATAAACATATTTCAATATTGTGTAATATAAATTTTATTTATTTAATCAATAAAATGATTACAATATGAATGTATATTGAGCAACCTCAAGAATCATCAATGAGTCTCATATACAAATTTTTTTGGTTAAAATGAAATATATTACAACGCTTTTTTTTACTCCAAAATTTGTGGATTCTTTGCATATGTTTTTTGTTTGTGTCCTTTTGTTTACATCATCTCGCATTTATTCGAATGGTATTTTCGCACACTTGCTTGCATCTTCTAATCTTTGGTCGCCCATTTGGTCTTCTTGTATTTGGTGGTTTGACACATATGTTTTTAATCTAAATGGAACATTCCAATTCTCTTTTGTCGTAAACGGCATGGATGTAAGTGAATATGTGTCCATCAAGTTTTTTTTGAATAGTATTTTGCAAAAATCATAATAAATTTCATATTTCGTTTGCTAATAATAAAGAAAAGCAATGACGTGTGAGCAAGGCATTTCATGGTATTGAAATTTAAATTTACGCGTAATGTCTTTTTTCCCATATCCACGATAAATTGCTTGGTGACATCATCAAAAAAGTAAAAATCACTAAAGTGCGATGTCTCAACCTACAACAAATTTTAATAGTTTAGTTAGTATGTATAATAATTATTTTTTAAAAAAAAATATATAGAATAATTAAAGTTATATGTATTGTTAGTAACTTCTACGGTTTATTTTGGTAACCAATAATTCATATCGTGGTTTCATATAATTGTTAATGATATTTTTTTCCAAAAAAATGCAATAACAATTTATGGGCTTTATGGTCGACCTTAAGTTTCTTTCGACTCGTTGATATTATCTTGCAATCTTCTCTCAAATTGTCGTGGATAGATCTCGTGAATGTTGATATTCTTCGATCGTTTGTTTGTGAAATACCACCTTTGAACCATACAACGTAGCATTCAATCATCGATGCAACCGGAAGATTTCTAATTCCTCGATTGCATGGTTAATAGACTCATTGATTGTTTTAAGTCATCATTGAATACCGCTTTACAGTTCCATGCGACCTCGTGCACTTTTCTAGCTTAACTTCTTCCTCCGGATATGTTCTTATTCTATTATCAATTGCATCAAGTTCAACCATATGTATGTTGAATTCTTCATAGTGTAAGCCCTACAAGTCGTTGTATGCTTTTTTTTATATCTTCTCCTTTCTTTTGAATCTGTTTTTAATATATTTTCGTAATATGGTAGTGCATGAACCGTGTATGACATCGGGGAACACACAGTTAAGTCCCTTTATAATTTTCACGCCACGTCTCATGCAAACGATGCAATGTCCTCTTCTAACACCACAAGCATTTCTCAAATTGATGAAAACCATCTCCATGATGATTCATTTTCATCACAACAACTCGCAAAAGCAATCGGTATGATGTTTCTGTTTGCATCTTGCGTGCTTCTTATATGAGCAAAGTATTTCGTAGTTTGATCAGATGAATGTGTCCATCAATCATCAATGATTGGAAAACAATGTTGCCATGCTTCGATGGATGCTCCTATGCGAAGAAGAGATATTTGAAGCGACCATTTTTTTCCAACTCCAATGATGTGATGGATCCTGAAATGAATTTTAAAGTAAGGTTAATGTAATTATATGGAATAATTATTGTCAGATTTGTAGATATGATTACTATGTGTATTACTTTTGCTTTATAATAACTTATATTTTATGTCTTTATAGTGTTTATATGGTATCTAAAATGATATTTAATAGTTTTCAATTCATGTATATATTTGTTTTCCGTCAAAAATCGATTTAGTTTTATTCAATTAAAATAGGTAGTAGCCATATATGTATTTGTAAGTGTCTAAACTTCTTACTTTGAGTAACCAAAATATTTGAAACATTTAATAAATAGTTTGCAGAATTACACCGGATTAGTTTTTTGTAACATGTGCAACCAAGAAGGGATCGAGTGTAGTCGTGTGGATTTCCTCTTACTTTTTGCATTGCTTTTCCTTTGATCTCCATGCTTTTTGGTAGGAGATTGACACGTTATACTCGTCATCATGTCTTCCACAATGTCATTGGTGTGTAAATTTTCTTGAAGTTAGTTAGTTTATGCTTAATGACTCACTAACCATCTCTTTATTTGCTTATCGTGATCTCCAAGCAATATGTTTGATGAACAAGTGTGTACATCATTAAATTCTCTTACCTTGAATATAGTTGTTTTCCTAAACTTTGATGCTCTTAGTTTCCACTTGCAATTTCCATTGTCTAGGCATACCAGAACAAAATCTCGACCACTAGTTCTTTCAACCTTATGTTGTCTGTTTCGCCTTATGGAATGTAACCTTATTGCTTGTGAAAGGATTTTCTTGTTTATGTAAGTTTGATGTATTTTGACTTCAAACTTATTTGGATCTGAAATGACCTCATCACATTGTATTGCAAAGTTGTTTGCTATGTTCGCTTTTCATTTGTTTCTTTTTGTCAATTTACTTCATTGCCAACGCTTTCAACATATTGTGATTCATTTTGGTCTTCTTGTGTTGCAAACGAACCAAATTCATAATTCCACTGTGTCAATCTCATTGGCGTTTCTGCTTGCACTATATATTCTTCTTCATTTATCACGTTATGTAAGTTTGTAGTCCCTCCAATGATTTGTTCATAATCTATAATTAGTGGAAACTTTCCATTTTCATCTGATCTTCTACTGACTTCCATATAGAATCTTAAGGTTGCTTCATTTGTCACCTTGATTGGAGGAATGTTGCTTTTAATCGAAATTTGATTGCCAATTAGTTGTGTTGTAGTCCAGATTTAATGCAAAGACATATCATGTTGTGCATTTCGTGAATGAACAGTTTGAAGGTGCTAGTAGTTTAAGAACTTCGAAATTTGTATATTAGCACATCGTTGGTCCACGTTCCCGTTGAAGTAAATTACAATTAGAAGCATATCCATGGTCCGAACATCAAATCTGTAACATTTACACAATAATGTAATTAGTATCCAAATCTTTACATGAATGTTTCCAATCTTTTCAGACGCGTAAGAAAATATGATTATTCTTGTTTCACAAACTAATTTGTAATCGATATAATTTAAATGTAATTGTTTAGATACTAAAACAACTTTATTAAGTAACTAAAGTAGACGTATTTAGTATCAATTATTATGCATCAAAGTGCTTTCGGTTTGTTTATAAACAAATCACAAATTAAAATGACCAAGATGAAATACTATATATTAAACACTAAAACAAAGAATCCAAATATAATTATATGAATTTTGCCAAATTTTAATATAAATGCTTCAAAAATATGCATTTGTAATAAATAGTAGTTAGTTCTTGAAATTACAAAATCAATTTAATTGGTTACCAAATTAAAACAATTCAAAGAACTAAAATATACGTTATTAGTATCTCTCGTTAATGGAAAGTGATGTTTTCATTCATTCCATATCCAAAACATATATTATAATGTACACGAAAATGAAATACTATGTGAGACCCCAGATTTTATCAATAAAGATTTAAATTTTGTCAAAATAATTTTTAATATTATGGTGTGAATTTGAGATAATATTATAGTTGTGGGTAGTATTTATAAATTTTGCAAAGTATGCAGTGGTTATATTATATTCGATTGGTCTGGGAATATTCGATTTAGCAGGGAATATTCATACAACTACCAATCATTGGTGGACCCCTAATGTAATTATTATCGGATTGAGAAAAGCGACAAAAAATTTTTATGAAATAACGACGGAAGTTTTCTCATTGATCGATTGTTGAACTACTCGGTAGTAAAAGTACAAAGAATACGTGTGGTTGCAAAAGCAAAGACACGGTATTGATTATCGATGCTTATGTGAGAAGTCACCGGTTTGATTCCATTATCACGATTAATAATATGAATTATTATAAGCGATAATGACGCTTTTGTTTTATTCAGTATTATTAACGTAATAAAACGTAAACATCTTTTATATAAAATAGAATACTTTATTAAAGTTATTCTATAAATAGAATATATTATATTTTATTACGCATAGTATTGCATAGTGTTTTTCAGATAGTGTTTCAGATAGTATTGCATAGTGGTTTGCATAGTAAAATGTTTTTATATAAATAGAATATATTATATTTTATTTAAAAGATTTTTCTTTAAATATGGACCGTCGATTAAAGTAAATCAATCGGACTGCGTCATGGATTAATTCTTATGCATTCCATTTTCCTATAAATAAGCTCATTCCTTCATTATTTTCTATTTAATTCATTGAAACTCTAGAGAGAGAAATTATAGAGAAGTTTATAGAGAGAAAATTATAGAAAGAAGAAGAGTATCTCGCTACTTCACTACTTCTATATTAGGTTCTTTTACGGTGAGTAGTGGGTGTTATTCTTTCTTCGAAGAGAACTTCGTTATTCCATTCACTATTATTATTCGCTGAATAACTTCGTAAAAGTGGCATACCCTATACATAACTCAGTATATGCCAGATACCCTATACTTGGTGAAATCCTTATGTTATTCCATTGCTTATTATTACATTGAATAACTCAGATACGCTTAATTTACCCTATACTTGGTGACATTCTTCTATTATTCTACATTGGAACATCCCGCTCGTGTGTTTTACACAGGACCAGTTCCGCTTTTTATTATTCTCATTGGAACATCCGTGCATGTGTTTTACAGGACTGTTAAAATCTTTATCATTCTCATTGAATATCCTATCATTCTGTGTGTTTTATAATCGGATCCGGTTCCATCTTTATTATTTACATTGGAACATCCCATCGATGTGAATTTCACCGACACGGTTCCGTTATTATTATTATTCATTGGAATAACTCGTATATGCAAGCACCGCACGCATGGTGATTTCTTTTGTTATTCCATTCTTTATTATACTCGGTTGGTTAAAACTTTGACTTCTATACTCCATGAAATTAGTAGAATATCCTTGATATTTGCGTTTCATCCAAAGATCTTCTCATGGAAATATTCTTCCGATCATTCTTGAATTTTACTCTTAAAAAAAGATTATGTTGACAATTGGACGTTAATAATTCATGGATTAAATAATTCTTGAATTTGTTTTATTGAATTATTATGTCATTGTCATCATCCTCATGTTATATTATGTTATCTTCGCTTACGCAAGATAGATGAACTTAGTATGATTATGATTTCGAGGATCAATCGGTATAATCATGACTTGATATAAATGATGTGACAAAAGTTCTCGGTGGCACGTAATGCGGTGATGGATAGTTTTGGTATGATTATGACTTGGGGTGATTCGGTATAGTCATGACCATTGATAACTTGATGAAAATCCTTCGTGGGTAGTGCAGGAGGGATGATTAGATGTGGTGGTTTATTTATTGTCGAGTCTCAAAGAATAAAAATTGATAAAACCTTTAAAACCTAAAAGATAGTAGATTTTATTCTCTACTGACTCTTTTAATGGATTGATATTCACTGCAGCTTAAACTGGTTGTCTATTGTATTTTATCGCTTTTAACATCATTGAAGGCTAATGATAATTTATTCGCATTATCTTAGTCATAATATTTCTTATTGGGCTATTGAGTTCACCCTTTTTTTTCACCGTTTCTTCGTGAAATGAGAAATATACCGATTTGGAGCCTGGGAAGCGGAGTAATGGTCCAGAGGATAGCATTAGTAGTCCTCACTATTTCGTGAAATAGTGTGATAATAGTTGTAATGAGGACTCCTTTTGAGTTTGTATAATATCTAGTAGACAATATTTGTATTCAAACTCACGATTTATGTCGATTGCATACACTACGCTTATATTAATAAGTTGTATTTGAATTTATGTACCATGTAAGTGGCGACCCAAGATGGGGGTGATATACCTAATTTTGGGGGCATACATACTAAATATTAAACACTTAAAACAAGGTATTAGTAATCAATAGTATTTGCCTAATTTTTATATAAATGCTTCCAAAATTGGCATTAAGAACCAATAGTATTTGGTTATCGAGATTTCAAAACTTATTTATTTGGTTACCAAATTAACACTATTGAAGAACCAAAATATACGTTATTGGTATATCTGTTTTATAAAGTAATGTTTTCATTCTGCCTATAAACAAAACACAAATTATAATGTCCCCGAAAATGAAATACTAAATATTAAAAAAATAAAACAAGGAATCCAACTATTTTTATATGAATGTTGCCAACTTTTTATATAAATGCTCCAAAATTTGGCATTAATAACCAATAGTATTTGGTTGATGAAATTACAAAAACTATTTAATTGGTTACCAAAATAATATTATACAGTAACCAAAATATACGTTATTGGTACCTTTGTTACTGTGAAGTAATGTTTTTATTGTTTCCATATGCAAAACAAAAATTATAATGTCGTAAAGGTGATTTTCCATAATGTTGAACACTTAAAACAAGGTAAACAAATCTTTATACGCATTTCCCCAAAACATTAAACACTTAAATAAATTATAATGTACTTGAAAATGAAATACTAAATATTAAACACTTAAAACAAGGAATCCAAATATTATTATATGAATGTTGTCTAATTTTTATATAAATGCTTCCAAAATTGGCATTAGTAACCAATAGTATTTGGTTACTGAGATTTCAAAAGCTATTTATTTGGTTACCAAATTAACACTATTAAGTAACCAAAATATACGTTATTGGTATATCTGTTTATATAAAGTAATATTTTCATTACTGCCATAAACAAAACACAAATTATAATGTTCCTAAAAATGAAATACTAAATATTAAAAACTAAAAACAAGGAATCCAAATATTTTTATATGAATGTTGGAAACTTTTTATATAAATGCTCCAAAATTTGGCATTAGTAACCAATAGTATTTGGTTGATGAAATTACAAAACTATTTAATTGGTTACCAAAATAACATTATACTGAGAACCAAAATATTCATTATTGGTACTCTCATTATCGTGAATTAATGTTTTATTGTTTCCATATGCAAAACAACAATTTTATATGTGGTAAAGGTGATTTTCCAAATGTTGAACACTTAAAACAAGGTAAAGAAATCTTTATACGATTTGCCCAAAACATCAGTACACAGATCAAAAAAAAAAAATTTTGAACAACAAATATTTATCGTTACAAATATCTCGAATCGCATTGAATTTGTAGGTAACAAAAAATTATTTCAACACATATATTAACTGATTCGCACCTTTGTATTCACTTTCCAGATTCGGTTTGTAATCTCTGTTTATATCTTTTCTTTCAGTTTCGGATACTTGTGATCGGCTTGTGCATGTCCATTTCTGATACTCTGTTTTAGATTTTATGTGCTTTTGAATTAGGCCTCTCTAGTATGATTGCTTCTGCTTCTTCTCGATTGATGCTTTCTTGAAGATGATCAATTAGTTGAAGATGATGAATATCTATAGAAGCTTTCAGATTTGTTCTCATATGGATCATTCGGTTTTTTTCGTGATTTTGGAATGTTTTTTCTAGTTTGTAATTGACGTATATAGTGGAGTAGTTTTCTCCTACATTTAAGGTGGTTGTATTTCAGTTGTTTTGGTTTTTTGATGTGGATTTGCACTATTATTGATATTATTATATATTATTGCACTATTGCTATAATTTTTTAAAAGATGCACTATTCTTGTAATATCTTTCTAATACTTGTATACTTATGTAAATGACTCGATGATTAATTAGTAGAAAATAAGTATGGTCAATTGATAGTTCCGAAGAAAAGGAACAAAGAAGAGTTATGAATAAGAAGAGGCCTACATGCTTAAGGTGGAAATATTTGTAGTGGTCACCAACCAACCCTAAATATGTGAGGCCTTCATTATCAACAATCCATTTGCCCATCAGCCCATGTCCAACCACATTCACTTCCATACACAAACACACACACACACATATCTGATGTTTTGACCGGAGCCTGACCGGTGGCTTATTCAAATACTTGTTCGTCTTTTGTTTTCTCTTTTTATCAGATTTTATTTATTTATTTTTATTTTTTTGCAAAGGAGGCCTCACGATTTGGATACATATACATATGACGCATACATACATTTATTTATACAGTTTATTTTAGAGAATTGATATCTTCACAAGTGAAAATGTTACTTTTCCAATATTCTTTCTCACACGAGAGTAGACCCATTTACTATTCGTGTGAGGAGGATCACGTTAACATATTTTGACTCATAATTTATCTCAAATTATGACTTATAAAATACAATGTTAATGCGTAACTTATGTATTTAGGCATAACAAATTATTATATGTATAATCAAGTTAAAAAAATTAACGAAAAAGATTAAAAATTGAAAGGTCCAAAAAATTTCATGGTATTTGAAGATGTTGATAACCGTCATGTTATCATTAAATAATCAATACAAATTTCAGACACTCAAGTTTTATTGATTTTTAGTATATATAGATGGATATCAAACATACGGTTGAAAATTACTACTTTGACCATAAACACAATAATTTGTCCACTTAAGTAACTTATGTCCTATGCCATTTATATCCCCTTTTGCCATAAATTATATAAAAATAAGCAGTAATTTCAAACAATCCAATATTGAGTGAATTTGTAAGTGAAACTCAAATGTCTTATTTATGTATTAGAATAATATACATAAATAATACAATAAGACTATGTTTAGAAGTTGAAAATGCAGAGGATTAAAATCTAAAAAGCTATTTTAATGAATACAATTATGATATATTTATATTATGTATTAATATACTGTTTAAAATATTTAATTTGAAGAAAAATGTTAGAATATTGTGTAATGAATGGTTAATTTTTCCCCCTTTTCCCTTAAAAATTTAAAGCTCAATATATGTTCTAATAGATTCCAGGCTCACAAAATATCTCTGCATAATTGGACTGCGTAAGTGTCCAAGCCCATAAGGCCATAGCAAGAAAAATGTCCACGCCCTTACAGAATCTCTCTCTCTGGCAAGTTACGCTGTTAAGAATCACACTCTTAAACCCTAATTATTAAACAAAAAAAAAAAACTTAAAACCCTTACAACTCAAATGTCATCGATACACGGCGTTCATTTCGATTCTTATAAATCTTGACCAAGCACAGAAAGAGAGAAGCAGGGTAAGTAATGGTGAAATCCTATCTCCGGTATGAGCCGGCGGCTTCATTCGGAGTGATTGTTTCTGTTGATTCCAACATTTCTTATGACAGCTCCGGGAAGCACGTGCTCGCTCCGGCGTTAGAAAAGATAGGCGTCTGGAACGTGCGTCAGGGGATTTGTACCAAAACCCTATCTCCTTCCACAACCTCTCGTGGCCCTTCTCTCGCCGTTACCTCCATTGCTTCCTCTTCTTCCTCCCTGGTAATCCAACCTCTCTCTCTATCTAATTATATGGGACATATTTGATTCCCTATATAATTATCATCTAAGGCATACTAGATTGTGTTTCTGTATAAGATAAAAATGGGAAAAAATATATTGGCCCTAGAATGTCGCAAACACATTATTGGACGGGATTCATTTTCTTACACTATTAACTAGTACTATAAGATTTTGAAAGTTTTTCTTTTTAACCAAACTTAAATTACAACAAATTTATATTTTATGTGATTGACGCATAAAAAAAAGAATAGTACTGTGTTTTCCACCTATGTCCAAAAGGTGAAGGTGACTGGACGGCTAGTTGGAGGAAGCTGCAGAACTGCCTGATTGATCCAAGATTTTTTGCAACTGAAAGAAAAGGAAGTTATTGGGAGATAACAAAGTAACTTTACTTTCACATTTGCTGCTTCTAAGAAGTTTTGAGAATTATATAGTTAAGTAAATTGATTAAGGTTGGAAGAAAATATGTATAAAAACATTTCTAACTTTGTATTATACTCCCATACATCTTCCCTCTACAGCTCTACCCTTTAAACCCAACAAAGTTTGAATTACGTTAAATGGTTTAAATTTGTTTGTTTATTTTGTTTTGATTGTTTGTTCTGGCTGCTGCGAGCATGGTGTTTGTGTATTTATTATTACTGATGGATGTTTCTTTTTAAAAATATATTATATTACAGATAGCAAGTGGCTATGCTGATGGTAGTATAAGAATTTGGGATTGTGAGAAAGGAACCTGCGAGACCACGTTGAATGGACATAAAGGAGCTGTGACCACCCTTCGAATCAACAAGCTTGGATCTTTGCTTGCATCTGGAAGCAAAGATAATGATATTATTTTGTGGGACGTGGTTGGTGAGGCTGGACTTTTCCGCCTTCGTGGACACCGAGACCAGGTTATTATTTTGGAATTAATTTTTCTAATATTACTCTTTATTCCTGTTTGCTGTCTTCCGTGTTATGTAATCTGCAACATATTAGGCTTCCTTTTGGTTGTTTGTGTATCGTAGGTTACTGACCTTGTATTCTTGGATTCGGGTAAAAAACTTGTAAGTTCATCTAAGGACAAGTTTTTAAGGGTATGGGATATTGAAACACAGTACTGTATGCAAATTATCAGCGGTCATCATAGTGAAATTTGGTCCCTGGATACTGATCCTGAGGAGAGATATTTGGTCACTGGATCTGCCGACTTAGAGCTCAGGTTTTATAATATAAAGAATAATTTGGTGAATGGAGAATCAGTTTCTGATGTCAATGAAACTGACGTGAATAATGGTTATTCTTCCACTCGAAACAAATGGGAAGTCTTGAAACTGTTTGGTGAAATTCAGCGACAGACCAAGGATAGAGTTGCGACAGTAAGATTCAATAAGTCTGGGAATCTGCTGGCTTGCCAAACTGCAGGGAAGACAGTGGAGATATTCCGAGTTTTGGATGAATCTGAATCCAAGCATAAAGCAAAAAGAAGAACTAATCGTAAGAAGGAGAAGAAATCTTCGAAAGGGGTGGTTGAGGTCACTGAAAACGGAGTTACAAATCAGGGAGTTGAAGAAAGCAATATTCCTGTTGTCACAGTTGGCGATGCCTTTAAGCTTATCCAGACTGTACGAGCTAGCAAGAAGATATCTTCTTTTTCATTCAGTCCGATCACTCCGAAGAGCTCCCTTGCCACCTTAGCATTGTCATTGAACAATAATTTGTTAGAAATTCATTCAGTTGAAACCAATTCAACCACAAAAACTGTTGCTATCGAGCTGCAGGGAAATCGGTCTGATGTGAGAAGTGTTACTCTTAGCTCAGATAACAATCTTTTACTGTCAACTAGTCATAGTGCAGTAAAGATATGGAATCCTAACACTGGTTCTTGCCTTCGTACTATTGATTCAGGGTATGGATTGTGTGGTTTATTTATACCTGGTGACAAGTATGCAGTTGTTGGTACAAAAGGTGGGACTCTAGAAATTATTGATGTTAGAAGTGGCACTTGTGTTGAAGTACTAGAAGCTCATGGTGGCTCTGTTCAATCGATTGTGGCAGCTCCCGATGGGAGTGGATTTGTCACTGGGAGTACAGATCATGATGTTAAGTTCTGGGAGTATCAAACAGTGCAAAAATCTGACCAAGTGCGTTCTTTTAACTCTCTCCAGCAAGCCATTTACATTTTTGCATTAACTGGGAAAATTTCACGTGCTAATTTGTCAATTCTTAGTTTGAGATTCATTGTCATATTGACATCTTCTATTTTCATATCTAAATTTGAAATCAGTCGTGAAATCATAACAATGCCGAGAAGATTATTCTGTTTCATTGAGAACTTGTACCCTTCAAGCTTTTTTTATTTCTTCACATTTTATTATTGTTCAGATGTGAACGTTACAATGCCTTCTTCCATCTTTGTCTATACATATATGTACATTGTATGGCCTTTTAAGATAGCTCATAATCAATTATTTGGTAAACTAGTTTGAATATTGTTTTTTTTCCTTAACTTCTATACACACCTATAGTGTGAGCTTAGTTGTATAATTTGTACTTAAATCTTTTCTTTGAGCTTTATCTGATGAAAGTCGGACAAAATATTTGCATATCCTTATGTAACAATCGGCCCGTCTGCCTTTTTAACAGGTTTCTAAGCAGCTGACAGTTTCTCATGTGAAGAACATGAAAATGAATGATGATGTTCTGGTGGTTGCTGTTAGCCCTGATGGTAAACATATTGCTGTTGCTCTACTGGATTGCACTGTGAAGGTCAGATTAGCTTCTTTCAACCTTCTTTTATTTGAATATATGTCGTGTTTGTTAATATCTTTTAATATTTTCTTCCATCATTTTTCTTTGCCGACTTTAAATTCATTTGTGTTGTATTATTGCATCATTTGCTTCTGTTTCTGAATTGAATGTTATGGTTGCTAGTTGCTACAAATTCAAGCTACCAAACAAAACTGTTGATCAGATGACTTTCTGATTTCTCTTATTCTCTGTGGAGGCATCAAATACTGAATATCAAATTGACAAATATAATGGATCAGGTTTTAAAGTGGGACTTAAAACATATTGCGGTTGTTTGGTAGATATGGTGGAACAGTGATCCTTTACAGACCATTGCAGTTAGGATGATGAGGTGCCTCATTTTTCGGATTGATTTAATCATGATCTCATTAACTAATATTTGATGTTAATTTTTGGTGAAGAGACCTAATGTATTATTATTGTGGACTCAATTGTTGAACATGGAATGATAATTATTGAAGGCTATAGCCTTCAATAGAATCGTGAATCTGGGATATTTCTATGTACTTACTTATCAGTCTATTTTTGAACAAAGTTTTGACTGATGAAATCAGATTGAAACTGTCGCTAATATCATGTTCATTGAAATAAACACTTTCAGGTCTTCTATATGGAC
The DNA here is from genome assembly GCA_020205615.1 of Panax quinquefolius. Lineage (NCBI taxonomy): Eukaryota > Viridiplantae > Streptophyta > Magnoliopsida > Apiales > Araliaceae > Panax > Panax quinquefolius. The sequence goes on from CM035171.1 coordinate 19,567,083, forward strand.
TCTCTCAAATTCTTCCTCACATTATATGGTCACAAGCTGCCAGTTTTATGTATGGATATTTCATCTGACGGGGACTTGATTGTGACTGGATCTGCAGACAAAAATTTCAAGATATGGGGCTTGGATTTTGGTGACTGCCATAAATCCATATTTGCTCATGCTGATAGGTACTTGCTTCTTTAAAAATGATATATATAGTTTTCCAATGTATATTGATAAGGTCGGCAAAAGTGTAGTTAACAACTCTCGTATATAATTTTCATGTCAGTGTTATGGCAGTGAAATTTGTCCAAAATACGCACTACATGTTTAGTGTTGGGAAAGATCGCCTTGTAAAATATTGGGATGCTGATAAGTTTGAGTTGCTTTTAACTCTGGAAGGTCACCATGCTGAAGTTTGGTCTCTCTCAATCAGCAATCGTGGTGATTTTCTTGTCACGGGATCTCATGATCGTTCTATACGTCGTTGGGATCGTACTGAAGAACCATTTTTCATTGAGGTATATTGCTTCTGTGCATCTGCTTTCGTGCACCAATTTCATGTTTAACTTATGGAAATCACTTGAAATTGGAGCTACATTGTCTTTGTTTTTTCTGGATAAAATGTGATGGTTATGTTTGCAGGAGGAGAAAGAGAAAAGGTTGGAAGAGATGTTTGAGTCAGACCTTGATAACACATTAGATAATAGGTATGCACCTAAAGAAGAACTCCCGGAGGAGGGAGCAGTGGCCTTGTCAGGAAAGAAAACTCAAGAAACCCTCACTGCGACTGACTCCATTATTGAAGCACTAGACATGGCAGAGGCAGAACTGAAGCGTATCTCTGAGCATGAGGTAGTTCCTTTCTTATTAATGCGTCTAAATTGTCATTTTTAATATTCTATTCTAGTAGTATTTTAGCTTTTAACACTAGAATGCTTCTTGTAGTGTAGTTTTCTTTAATACTGCAAGAACACCTCATGGATGGTTAAAGATTGTTAGTCGTAATATTAAACATATCAGGAAAAGAATTTCTAGGCTTATTCTCTCTAATGCTTGCAGATTTCTGTTTATGCAACTGAATTACGTATAAAGTTTTCTTCTATCGCTAACTTAAGTACCGTAAAATTATCTCAATTTCAAATTTTTTCAGGAATAGAATTACATCTCTGTAACAGTGATGATATTTTTCCTATTTTTGATAAGCTGTTGTCATTACTTTGCTAACACAAGGTACAAAATGTGGTTACCTGTACTGAGCTTTAAATGTGCTGCTCTGCAATGGTGGAGCTCTAGTAGAAACTAGAAAGGCGGCTAAAGAGAAAGACCTTCACTTTGACAAGTTTAGCCTATTTCTTCTTGTTTGTGTATTCACGAGGGATTATTTAAAAATTTAGTTTTAATTTTTATGATACTGATAGTATATGGCTTGATCTTTACGTTTCTAACACATGGTACAACATGCAGCTACCTGGCCAAACTTTAAATGTGCTGCTCTCCAAGACTTGAATGGTGGATGCCTAATAGTAGACAATTCAAGAGAAAAAAGAAAGGAAAAAAAAACTTCACTTAGACAAGTTGTCTCACGGGATTTCTTAAGATTTAAATTTGACTCATAACTCTTTCATTTTAATGATACTGTATACTACTATATGCAAATAGGGTTGCGAATTTTTTTTTTCCAACTCCCTCCATGATGTTATATTTTACCCAAAATGATTTCCCCCCCTTTCTTGTATACTGTTTATAGTTTTTTCTTAATTGAGTCAATAATTTTATGATAGCCTCTTAAAGGGAGGCTATTGTGTTAGAAGCATAAATGAAATCTACCTCTGTTTTAGGAGAGCATGTGTGAAATTTGTGTTTCATCACACCTTATTGCCATCATTATTTTCTGGGTGTTGGATAGAAGAGATCTATTGTTTTTTTTCCTCTTTTATCTTCTGAATTTTCGTTCTTGTGTGGTACGTAGTGATTTGTATGTGTATTTCAAAACTTTGAATACTATTTGTTTTCTTTGTTTGCTAATATTTTGTACTCTTCTTTACTATTTGATATATGTTTGGCTTTTACATCATCTTATTGAAGACTAATTATGGAAACCTCAATTGAAACTTGTTCTATTTATTAATTACCTCACTTATCCTTTGAATTTCACTGAAAACAATTTCGGAAAAGAAGAATTATATCGTGATAATATGCATCTAAGATTTAGACACAGATTTAAGATTAATTCTATCAATTTTCTGAGTAGGCAGTAAAGAACATATTAGATACCTTAAATATGAAACAGGGTATTTGCTATGTTATTTATATGTTTTTTTCTGCAATTTTCAGGAAGAGAAAAAAAGCGGAAAAGTTGCTGAATTCCGACCAAATATTATTATGCTTGGACACTCTCCATCTACTTACATTCTCCGTGCACTTTCAAATGTTCATACTAATGACCTGGAGCAGACATTATTGGTAAGAGAGAGCCACTGTATATAAATGGATGGAGCTTGTGCTGTTAGCCAAATAGAGTATTCCTTCTGTGTTGAGAGAATAGTGTCAAATTTGCTTTGTTTACATTTTTGAAAATTTGGGACCTGGTTGGCACTGGCATTATGTCAAATTACTTATTTTCATTCTGCAGTTTACCAGGTTTCATATATTGTAGTTGTCTATTCATCTTGGTATTATGAAGCTTATTTTTTGTGTTGAATCATATGCATACTTCCTGAAATAACTTGGCCGGTCCTTTTACTGTAATTAAACTGCTTCTTGTCTGGCAACTTCTCCATTCGGGTCTGTCAAAGTTGTTGTGTTGTCTCCAGTCTCCACCACTTCTATTTATCATGCTTGACAGAGACTGGGTGTTTAATTTTTGCACTATTTTTTATTTTTATTTTTCTCTAAAATACTAATTGATATTCAATACAACAACAATTCTACTACCTCGTATTGGTTCTCTATAATCATAACCTCATAAGCCTTGGAATTTGGATGTTTTCTGGTTCTGGTGGTTAGTGATCTTGGTAAGTAAGTGAAACTGAGCCTTCTGGTATCCAGCATAGCTAAATAAAACTGCCTGTTATTATGCTTAAGAATGTTCTCGTGAGTACTCTCATTTAATTACATGAGAAGGTTTCCATTCTAAACAAATTTTCCTTGCAGGCTCTACCTTTCTCTGATGCTTTAAAGCTCTTATCATACTTGAAGGATTGGTCCTCAAATCCTGATAAGGTGAGAATACATGCACATGAAGATATGCAACCGTCTTTGCAAATGAATGCACTTGAGGATATGCAACAGTCTTTGTGAATACATGCATATAAACTAATTAAGTTAAATTACATCATCTATCAAATATCATACATTATGATAAAGGTGTGCTGAAATAATAATTTTTGGTCATACAACAATATATTAAGCTCATAGTAATATAAAAGAGATCATACCAAATATTGATTAAAAATATTGCAAAATTGTGCTTATGTCAGTTCACTGTATTCATTAAATAATTCTAAAACACATATAAAAAGCTTTTATGTACAATCTTCCATAATGCGACTTCATGTTTAACAACAAACCCCTAAAAATAATTTAAATAAATTCAAATAGCTGGGTATTAGTATTATTATAGTTCTAAAGAAAAGTTGTTATTTGTATTTCTAAAAAAAAAAAGTCAAAAATTATTTGTGAATGTGTGTTTATGTTTGGATTCTGTGTGACGTGTGTGTGTAAAAATAGAGCCTAATTACCAGAGAGTGATTTAGAAACCATTGAGTACTAAAGAAGACTAAGAAGTGGAGGTGTATTTTTTTTTTTTAGTTTCTTAAACACAAAATGAATCAATACCAACTTAATTTCTTCTAAAGCTAAGGTGGGCTATAGTGCACCATACTAACTATGTGCTGTTGCCACTGCGTATACGCCTAAATTCTTGAAGTTTACATTAAAATGCACGGGAGTTTGAACTATAGATTTTGATTTTACAATATAAACTTAAATTAAAAGTTAACAATTTTGTATCATGTCAGTTGTTGTTTACTGCACTTCACGTTAATTAATTAACCATTGCTATTTTGTTGCTTGCATTGTATCTGCAGATTGAGCTTGTCTGCCGGATAGCTACGGTTCTATTGCAGTTGCATCATAATCAGTTGGTTGCTACTGCATCTGCCAGACCTGTTTTGACTGTTCTCAAAGATATTCTTCATGCAAGAGTCAAGGTAATTCTCATAATAATTTGTACATCAGAGTTCTACAGGGCACTTGAGCTGCTTCAGATTTGCCAAAATTATATGCTTTAAAGTTTCCAAGAATTTCAATAATGTGTAGTGTTGTATGCTTCTCTCTGATTTTAGTTGTGGCCAAAAGATTCGGTTTAACTTAGGTACTCGTAGTTTCAGAGCGTACTTATTAAAAAACTTCAATCAGTTGTATATTTGTATGATGCTCTATCTAATCTGTGGGAAAAAGATTGGGTTTTACTCGAATACTTCTATTTCTGTGGGTAGTGTGCATTTTAATAGTTAAAATGCTACAGGGATGCTGACTTTTTAGCGAATAACCAATGAAGTCTAGCTCTAGTGGTACCCCTCTCTACTTCTCATTCCTAACATGAGTGTAAAGGGATCAAATCTCGCAAGAGCACAATGGAAAAAATAGTATTTTGTTTGAAATTATTTCTAATAACATATACAAGGGCTTTTCTTACATAGGCCTGCAAGGGGTCCAGTTCTTGTAGGGTCACAGTTAGGTTCCAAGCCCCTCGCCTACTTTAATAATTAATAAAAAATTGAAAAGTAGAATCATGAAAGAGGTTGATGAACAATTGAAGGTTTTATCCGTCTTGCCCATCCCCAACCACCTCTTATGCAATGTTTTTAGATAAAAGAAGTGTCATATTTTGATTAGATGGTACAAATTTTTATGTGTGATATATCTGAAAATGGTAGTAAACTATTAAGAATATATATAGAGATATAACTTGCACTCCCCGCCCCTCGCCCCCCCCGCCCACTCCCCCCAAATAAATATATATATATATATATATATATATATATATATATATATATGGGATCCCTTCCATGGCGATATTTTCTTTATGAGAACTGTGCAACACCCCCTTTTTGGACCGTTAATCAACTTATTGGAAGACTGAGATTGTGATATATTAATACCAAGCCGTGACTACTCTTTTTTTTTACGCATTGATGCTTTATCAGTTTTTAATCAAATCTAAAGAGATTGCACAAAATATTAAAATATTTAAAAATATTAGTAGAAGTTTTGAGTTATCTTACTTTTTTTTTTAACACATTCATGCTTTTATCACTTTTTAATCAAATATAAAGAGATTGCACACAATTTATTTTGACTTACAAATATAATGTTAAAATAAATATTATTAATATAAAATAAATATAATTATATTATAAATAAATAAATATATAAATATTAATATTATTTTAATATTAACATATTAAAAAAATATAATAAATATATAATTATGCAAGATATATAATTATATTATTAATAATTATGCAAGATGTAATAAAGATGTAAATATTATTAATATAAAAATAAATATAATTATCTTGCATAATTATAATAATATAATTATATATCTTGTATAATTATTAATAATATAATTATATATCTTGTATAATAATATTAATATTTATATAATTATATTTATTTATATAGAGATGTAATATAATTATATTTATTTTTATATTAATAATATTTACATCTTTATTACATCTTGCATAATTATTAATAATATAATTATATATCTTGCATAATTATATATTTATTATATTTACTTTTAATATATTAATATTAAAAATAATATTAATATTTATATATTTATTTATTTATAATATAATTATATGTATTTTTATATTAATAATATTTATTTTTAACATTATATTTGTAAGTCAAAATAAATTTTGTGCAATCTCTTTATATTTGATTAAAAAGTGATAAAGCATGAATGTGTTAAAAAAAAAAAAAAAGAGTAGGCCGGTACAACTTGTACCGGCCGGAATATTTTTAAATATTTTAATATTTTAATATTTTGTGCAATCTCTTTATATTTGATTAAAAACTGATAAAGCATCAATGCGTAAAAAGAGTAGGTTTAATACAACTTAAAATTTACCGGAATATTTTAATATTAAATATTCATTTTGTTTAACTATACTCGATGACAATATGTTAAAATGTGGGCCCCTCTTATTTAAATAGAAACCGGTAGAGAGCTTGTCATTATTGATATTAATATATCCTAATCTCAGCCTTCCAATAAGTTGATCAACGGTCCAAAAAGGGTACAGATAGTTCTCATAAAGAACCGGCCGCTATGGAAGGATCCTATATATATATATATATATATATATATATATATATATATATATATAACTAAAGAACTTGCAATTAACCCTTGTCAAAAACAGCAAAAAGGATTTTATTTTATTTTTTTGAAATATTGTTTTCACCTACCATATCCTTCTCTGTGGCAATATCATGTTTTAATTCATGTCAATGTCGTCTGCTTATTTTGTCAAACCTTCCCTTGCTTTGTGTCAATTCCATTGTCTATCCAAGGGAGTAAACTTTAATTGAGTTGACATTGTGAGCAACACTTGTAAATGGCATCTGTATTCTCTGCAAGGGAGATGCAAAAAAGAATCTCAAGGTGCTTTGCTCACAAGATGATGTTTGAATGGTTTCAGGAATGCAAAGATACTCTTGGTTTCAACCTGGCAGCGATGGATCATCTCAAGGTATGTACACTCGTTCTTACAAGCCTAGAGAGTGGTGGTGGATTTATTTATATCAGTTCACTTGACTGAAGCCTAATTTTTTTTTATTATATACCAGCAATTGATGGTTTTGAAGTCGGATGCACTCTTCCGGGATGCAAAAACCAAATTACTAGAAATAAGATCACAACAATTAAGACGCGCCGAAGGCAGGCAGGATACAAAAGGAGAGAGAAGGAAAAAAAAGAAACAAAAGAAATCAAATGATATACATGTATGGTCTTAATTTCCAGTTATGACTTACTAAATGAGATACTCCAGTGTTTTGAAATGGCATAGACTGTAAAAAAAAAGAGAAGCAAGATTACACCATATTGATATGGTCCATGGTCGATTGAAGATGATTGACGAATGCAAGTGCAAAGAAAGGTCTTGGCAGAAAGTGACGAGAATATTCTGTTCCGCATCCTCCCATCAGCCATCAAAACAAGTCTTCCTTTGTCAGTTTCTGGGCTTGATTCTTGATGTATGAAGTTGAAAGCGTTGGTAGGTTTTAGTTTGAGGAGATGTTGTAAACTTAGGTTTTTTTTGAAGGTCCGTGAAGTATTGTTTAAGGTCAAATCACCCCAGCCTAACTCAAAGATTCTGAGTCTCTTTCATTTGTTCATAACTTTTGTGATTAGTTGCGAACATACAAGGGCAAGGGGGCATAAATACACACCATGTATTAATGGGATATTTTTTGAAAAATAATTTTTTTGTCTCATCGATTTTTTAATTTGCAGTTGTTTTTGTTTTAAATAATAACTTTTTGTCGTTTACAGTTTAAAATGCATCTGACTATCTTATTACATTTATTTGTAGAAATATTCAATATGACATCGTTTATAATATGTTTTTATAAAGTGTAGAATATACTTAAAATGCACTGGCATTTCATCACAGTTAAATTTTGACAATCATTTTAAAATTTAGGGATATCACAAATTCATTGATTAAATAAATAAACAATTTATAATTTGACGATGTTAGTATTATTCTTAATCCTTATGTAGTTTTAATTAATAAATTAATAAATTAATAAATTCTTGACAATCAAATTGAAAATAGAACATCAAATAACATAAATTCACTTTCAAAATTAGAAATGATTTTTTATTTTAATCTGTTCCAAAATTAGAAACTATTCGTCATTTTCATTAATTTTTCATTATCATTTTCACAATCAAATTCCAAACGAACTAATATTATTAAGACGAGAATATAAAGTTATTCCTTATTTTATAAATATAATATCTATAATTTTGAAATATATAGAGTAAATAATAAGAAAATGCAAAAGCAAATGTTTTTAGATAAATTGAATATTTTTGTGTTTCACAAAGAAAATAGCATCTGTTACAATACTAGTAAATTAGTTTCCAACTCAAAAATGGAATTAATAGTGTATAGTACTAAAAGCTAATACAGAGGGAAAGAGGGAGAGATATCCAATGTGGCCCGTTTCATCCCAAAATTCTCGTCTTAACAACTCAAATCCCGTCTTCTTGATTATAAACAACACAAATTTCCCCTTCTTCTTCAGGCGAAAATGAAGACGTATCAAAGAATAAAGAGGAAGGACAAGAAACTGAACCAAATTGATCACATACCAACCGATTCTCTTCCTCAACAACGTAGGAGCCCTGCTGGATCAAAACCTCGCACTGATTTCTCTCTCTTCTTCTGTTCCTCAAATTCTAATCTCCCTCCAGGTCTTAATTCTCAACTCTATCCTTTATCTATTTATTGTAATTTGTGAATCCATGCATAAACATGCCTGCTTATATATTGTTTGTATAATTGGGGTTATGTTTTGGTTTCTCTGAATTGCTTCAACTGCCGAATAACTTCCATCATTCTTATTAACTAGTGAATATATGCCTAAGTATTTGTAAAATTGATTGGATGTGCTCAGTTTGTTATCAATCATATGTTTAAATTGGAAGTGTACATGAGGGGCAATTTGATTTTTGTGTGTGGTTTATGTTGCTAATTTTTTCAGTTACTTATTTTGTTTTTGTTTGTTTAAAAAATTTTCTCAATACTATTACAACTGTATTTGGAAGATAAAATTGTTTTTGTTTACAGGTAACATATCAGTATTCAGTGATGTACTATTTGTCTTTAATACTTTTATTTACAAAAACGAGGCTTGTTGTATTAGCTGTTTAATAAGTCTATCAGTGGTGGCGTCTATTCAAGTGTATTTGCCATCAGAGTAATGTTGTTCGACCCGGCTGAAGATACTTTACTAATCTTCCTCTACTTTTTTTTCTCTTAATAAAAAATAATGAAAGTTAATCTTGCAAACTAGGAAGCTCTAACGCTGCATTAACTCCGTCTTTATGCAATTTTATCAACTTCATAATGGTTTTGGTTGTGGAATGGATAAGATTTTGAGTTTTATTTTCCCCTTATTCTCTCCCTTATGTTGCTCCTTCATTTTGGATTCTGGATGATAGACTTACTGCCAGAGTCTCCCAGCAGCAAAGAGGAATTATCTACTGTAACTGTTGCTAGTCCAGATGAGACAAACGCCAAGAAAGCGGATATTCTCGACCTCCCTTTGGCTCTTTGGAGCGAATCCCAAAATAAAAGAAAAGGAATGTCCTTAGACTCCCTCGAAATTCCAGCTTTAGAAGTCGGCTCAGTTGCCCAAATCGAAGCTTTTCAACAGCAAAGTAGCAGGTTTGTCTCATACGTATGCTCATTTATCGCAAGATGTGGATGGTAGGTAGGTCTTGGAGCTAAAACAATAACGATTTAAATGAAACTGGATGCATTGAAGGGACAAGGCTATCAAGCATTCAACCTGATTTTGACTACAAATTCATTCAGACCTCTTCATTGAGTGTATGAGTCAAGCCCAAACAGACCCACCATCGTATTGCTTCAGCACAAACAGCCTGGTCTGGAAATGTCAACCTGTACTTATTTGAGCTTTTGCAGGAAGGGGTATTCAGTAACTTGAATTGAGTAGAAGTGTAGAATTAAACCTCATATATGCATATGAACACAGATATCATATTTGGTGTTAATGACGTGATACTTTGTGTTATGTATAACAGATTTTAATATTAGTATCTTGATTTAACTAATCATTCTGCACCCTGGATTCAAACAGTATCCAAAGCTAAAAGAATACATGAAAAAAAGAAGATAGAAAAGAACGAAAAGAGGAGTTCTTTTATTGCAAGCTTGGACTGACCGTATCATTGATCCTGATCAAATCTGCATACCTGGAACAACCCAAGCATATATAGACTTAAAGTTTTAACTTAAACTAGGTTTGGGCTTGACTATCTCTGGGTCAAATCCGGATTGGATTGGGCCTAGCCACACCTAGCCGTGGCTTGGTCATGGGTAGCCACTTGGCCCAATTGAAGCTGCTGAGCTTCCAGTACATGTTTGTCAGTCTGCAAAATGAACCAGTGTCCTTTGATGATACTCCTTGTGGGACTGATCCTGTGAGCTTAATTGTAGGATTAAGTTCTGTTCGCTTTGATTTGGATTTCTAATCATCATATTGTTATTTAGATGATGCAATAAATAGAATACTTAATTTAGAGCTAAATGACTAAATCTTTTAGCTTGAGTATGTTATACTTGAAAGATAGTAATTTATGGCTCTAAAATTTTGCTGCAGTTTTTAATTAGTTATGCATTTATGATTGACTTTCTCTGTTCTATATAGAAATGTCGATGAGCAAAGAAGTGGTACAGTAAGGACACTAGAATTCACACCTGATAAATCACGAATTATGGGGAGCAGTGACATATGCCCAACTCCAGGAAGTGTAGTTTGGGCCAAAAATGCTGACCAGCTGTGGTGGCCTGCTAAAGTAAGTTAAAAGGTTATATTCACTTTAAGACAGCATGAGCCCTAAACTTGTTCACTATTATGGGGGAATGTGCTATTTCTGTGGCATATCGAATATTTTACTTTCGTAACCAGTAGTTACCTAGTCACCATTTTTAGCATAACGTGTCAAGTGGCAGATTGATTCGCCAAAGTTGCTTCCATTTCAAATTGACTCATTCCTTAAGATTATATGAACATCAGTGGGTTCCATCAAATTGTCTTTCATCTGGGCACTTACCAATGTCATTATTTGAAACAACACCATTGAATGATTTTAAAATTATGTGCCTTTTCATTTCTTTGGAAGATATTGTGATGGGAATAGTGAATTCTTTGTGCAAAATAAAGTTTTTCATAAATTTAATTCTGCTTCTAATCAGCGAAAACAGTATTATTTCTAACTCCTAAATTGACACTATCCATATCTAAACCATTCATTTGTTATGTGATGATCCCAGTATTAGTTATCGTGGAAGTATTTAAATTTTGAAGGTACACCTAATCAAGTCATATTTATGGAACATCATATCTTATTTATTTACTATGAAAACTTAACTTTTGTCTTCATATGCTGAATAAAAGAATCTTATAATATATTTAAGAAAGTTATGTGGCTTGTAGGATTCTGTAACCCATGTTCTCTTAACATACAAACGTGTTGAATATTACATTCTTTGAAACCTCTATTCAATTTTATTATTAGTTTTTATCTGGAAAATGTCACCACTTTGAACTTCGTAAGTTGTAATCGAATGATCATCAATAACTCAAATAATTTGTGGGATCATGACATAGGTTTATGTTTTATACTTCTATATTTCAGTTTTATATATGATTTTGAAACAAGAATTCAAACATTGCCTTTTGTTACTCCCCTATAAGGAATTTTGAGAACTCTCCTTTCCTATAACCTTCAAGTTTTTCACAGCCAAGGTATCTACTGAAATCATTTCTGTGGGAATCTTTGTAAGGTCATGCCTACCTGAACATTTAAATCCCGAATCAAAGTTCCCAATATAATGAATTCAAACCTAGGCTTGTGATTTAGGTTGGTGCTTTTCTATCACAACCTAGGCTTGTGATTTAGGTTTTCTGACATATTTTGTGAAGAACTGATGTAGAATAGGAAAATTAATATGGAGTTCAGAGAGATTTGGAGCTTGAGATTGAGAGAGATTCAGAGAAGCATAGAGATAGAATTTTTGAGATAGAGAAAGAAAAATATAAATAGACTGAGATATAGGGGGAGAAGAGAGCAAGTTTGTTTAGAGAGAGAAACAATCCATTTCATATTTTAGAAGCATTTCTCCAACATATTGCAACTATTTATAGGACTAAAACTAACTAACGCTGACATCCACAAGTAACTACTCTTACCTACTACAACTAATAACTACTCTCTTATTCGTGATATTTTTTCATGTTCATGTTTACACTATAAAGGAAAACTAGTTATTAGTTGTGCTGTGTGTAAGCATTCAACTTTTGATTTCAACTTGCAAACAGACTCTATTAAAATTTAAAGCACTTTGGTTTGTTATTCAACTTGACTCAGTTTTCACTTCATCAAGTAGTTTACTGTCAAAATACTGATTTATCTAAAGGGAACAACCTTAGTCTTGTGAGTAGGAGTGTGTTTACCTTGTAGTGTAGCATCAATTAAAGCCGTATCTCTAGCCTCCTAACAAAATTGACCTGATATATTCAGATCTCGAGAGTAGGATCTCCTTCACCTTCTCTTAATTCCAGTATTGAAGGCACTGATGGACTTGTTTTAGTACAATACTACGGGAATCAAGAGAGGTAATTTTATTGGTACTAGCACTTGTAGGTTTGTAGCTTTCGGAATTATGGACATCATCTTTATTTTAAGATGTATGAAATTTTTCTTGTTGCATTATTTTCAGAGCTTGGGTTGATCCAGCTAGAGATGTTTCACTGTTTGAGGATGTGAGTATAGATCCTGTACTCTAAAAAGCCATTTCTTGCCCTGCTTCTTAAGCACCAATATTGGCATTTGTATTACCAAACCTCAAGCTTAAGACAGGAGTTGGCAACTTGGCTACTTTTCTGTGTAATGTTAAATGCACTCACTATCACTATCAACCATCATTCCACTTCCAAGTGTAAATTTTACATTCTCAAAGCACAAATGGTGATAAGTGGAGTGCATTTAACATTTACTCTATATTTTTTTTACACTTTTTATAGCCACAATTTTGTTGGCAATTACTACACATCTTTTTCTGTTTAGCTACTATGCATCCTTTAATGTTTAAGTCAGGCCAACTACTGCGTTGTATGCTTCATGCTGCTAATATTTCACAGGAGAAATATAATAGGAGTGGTAGTTACTGCAATACTGAAATATTTTTGGGCAAGTTATTTAGTGTCTATGTTCCATGATTTGTCTTGTTTGCTCTTAACTACCAAAATAAGTAAAATATCCATGTCTTGTTTACTACTCCCTTTGGTCCAAAATTGGAGATACATTTTCAAATTTAATTCTTTCCAAAATTAGATATACATTTTTAGTTTAAACTATAAAATAACATCAAGTTTCTAACACGCCATTACTTATATTTTAGGTAGATTTTATACAATCATGCCACCACTATTACATTTTTAACAAATGTTAGGGATATGTTTGGAAAATAACTTTTCATTAATAGTTGTTTTAGAAATGTATCTCTAATTTTTGAAGAGAGGGAGTATAATCGAAATCTGGCCTGAAATTAGGACCATTTCTTATTAGTTATTACATTACAAGTGTAAAGACGACAATTATTTGTTTTAAAAGTACCTATGATGCATTTTGAGCTAGCATGTTTTGGTTTCAATTTGTAAACATGCTAATTGTCAATACATTTTACATCACACCTAATCCACTAAGATTTTTTATCTTCCAGTGTCTTGGAGAAAGAAGTTGTAACCCCATGAAAGAGTTTCAAGAGGCATTCAAACAAGTATGATAGCTCTAGCTAATTTCCTTTTGATCTGGTTCTTTAAAATGACACTATCTGAGTACTGTCTATTCTGTTTACATGTTTTGTTGTATTTTGTTCGAATTACAGGCAATACATCAGAAGGAACACCAAACTTCAAGCAAACAGTTGTTTGCTTCCCCTGAAGGGCCTGATTGCTTAAATGTGCAAGACCAATCACCTGGTATGTACTCTGTCATTTATGACTATCTTTAACAATTATGTCAAAAGCAAAAGAGACAAAGTTTGGAAATATTTTTGGGCTTTAATGCTGAACACCATGTGTCATTTACCAGAATGAAGTTTGAAGCACTCCTCTTGTTGTATTGCCTTGGTCCTTTATCGTGCGTTATGTGAAGTTACAAATCCTGGGCTTGATTTCTCTATTTATGTCGAGACCATCCAATTAGTCTTTATGAGATATTAATTCTAATTATATTTCTGCATCTGGGGTGGGGAGGCTAGGTATCTCTTGGGCCCTTAATGAGGGTTTTCCATAACGGGAAATTAGCAGTTTTTATGTCAACTTATACACGTAGATTAGCAAGCATGAGGATTACAGGGTTCAACACCAAACCCACTCCCCCACCACCACCCTGTGTGCGGGGACTAATAATATCTGCCCAAGAAGGCCTATATCTCTACATTTAAATTGTCAAATGGCCCATATCATGCGGGCATTCTTGATGCTGAGCCTTAAAACAGTTTTTCTGGAAAGGAAAGCACACACTGCATACAGATCGCTCAATTTAATAGTTTAGTTGTTTGCACAACTTGGATTATCACTAAATGTGATAAGAATTCAAGCTAATATGCAAACAAATAATTTAATAGAGTATTCCTTGTCAATATAGATCTTGTCGTAGTCCCTCCCCTTATCGATTCTGATTAAACTTCTGCTCTTGAGTTGAACAGATGCATGGAACTCTTCAAGTTCAAGCAGAACTGAAAATGATTACTTAGGACGAGAGAGAAGCAAGAGGAAAAGAAAGCCAACAGTTCACTTTGATGTGAGTTGGTAGTTATCACAAGTATTCATAACCATTTAGACGTGCCTGTGGAATTTTTTGTCTTTAATGTAAACTTTTTTTTTTCCCTACTTCTTTAGGAGGTGAATTTTCCTTTGAAATCAGCAAAGAAGGTTCGGCGCTTGAGAATAATGCGATTTCTTGGCCTTGCTGCTCCAGTTGGCTCCCCTTTTTTACAATCTCCAATGGAAGAAGCAGCGTAAAAGTCTCCGATTTTATTTATTTATTACTATTTACTCCAGAATTAGTTTTGTCTTCTCTGAGCTGTGAGAAGAGTGTCAGGACTCGGTACTCATTGAATTATTTTATCTGTAAAGAAACACCTAACTGAATATGAAAGAGCATCTGCAGTTTTGAATTCAGATTCATAAATGTACATCTCTCAGGATTTTCACCCTTTCAGTAAACTTCTCAAGTCTCCTACCTGCAGGCTGGGCCTTTTTCTATTATTTCCCCCCATCTGATAGGATAATTAGGCTGGAGATGAACTCATTATAATAAGTGGATTGTCAATAAAGTTTGATATTTTCACAAAATTTTATTCACATAAACATAGGTCTCATTTTACTATTCAAGTAGTCTTGTGGAATTATTAAAATTCTTCAAGGAAATATCACTCCAATCATAAAATTGATGTTTGATTGTTCTTGTTTGTAAATCATAAACTTATATTGAATGATATTTCGCATAAAATATATTTTGAAAATTATATACTCCTATAGTCCTCGTATGTAATATCTTTCCCCATTTGTAATATCAATAAAATGAAAAATTAACAAAGACTAAAACGAAGATGGATTTTTTTATAAAGACTCAAATACATACTCCACCTTCCCTATAAAAGATAATTTTAATAAAATTTAAAAATCAAGGTATACAGTAAATATGTTTGGAATGGTGGAATTCAATTTATATTTAAAATTTGACTCATATTTATCCATAATATCTTTATTATTTTCATAACTTATAAACAACTATAAATTAATATTAATAGGATTATTAAAAAAACTAGTTAAGCTCATAATCACATACATTTACTAGGTAAAATCGCAACTTAACATGACAAAAAATTATAACTTTTTTTTTATTAATCCAATAATTAATTCAAGTGTTTAAACCAACCTATAAACTTTATTTTAATTTATAAAATTAAAGATATGTAGTATAAAATAAAATTTAATCAACTAATATAATATCCCACTCAATAATATAAAATGATGATAAATCCAATAACATAACTGATAATTTCATCATTCAACATCCAACAACATAATAAAATGTACAATCAACTAGTAACTCATCCCATCAATAAATTATTGACAAAACAACCCACTCAATAAATCCTTGCAAAACCCTCTTTTCGCTCATCGGGAAGGTTAAAGAAGACCACCATCAACTCTTTCTCACGAGCAAGCTTGAATATGACCTTGTTATGTTAACTTTTAATTAAACTGAATACATTACTCAACGCATTACTGAAATTATTGCGTAGATGATTTTTCGAGTTGTACAACGAGAATAGTAACAACCCTCTCCATATCAGATTCAGAATCAATATCAAGACTTTCTCTTCTTCTTCTTAGAACTATAGGACTTGCTAGATATTTTTTCGTTGCGGTTTGGAGTTAAGCAATCATCTTCATCATTTGTTTGGCTCTTCATCTAACTCAATCATTTTCGCAGCTAATAGAGTGTATAACGGAATCAAACAGCCTATTACTCATTTTAACGGATCTATTCAGCCGATCCAAACATAGCATACGGTAATAAACCTTACTTAAATCACTTGAGGATAAAATATGTTTTATATAATATTTTGTATTTAAAATATATAGTCAAAAAATTTATAAGTCAAAATTGTTTTGCATTTCAATCATATATTTTGTAAGACGGTTGGATGATATTTTAATACTATTTAATACTCCCTCCATTTTTTAATTTAAGTCTTTTTAGAAAAATATTTGTATTTCTTAATATAAGTCGTTTGACAATTTCAAGTAAGCATTAATTGCTTTTAAATGTAACTTTGGTTCTCTCACTATTTTCTATCCAATAAATAACAATCTCTTTATTCCAATACAGCTTAATATGTATAATCGATATTATAGTTAACGCTTATACAATCATTTTCTTAATACTTGCAGATAAACTCTAAAACGGCTATATTAAAGAGCGGATGAGATAAAAGATAATATAATATTAAAAATAAATTTATATCAAAGTATTAGTATATTCTAGGAAATTAAAGTATACATGAAAAAATAGACACTCCATAAATAATCAAATAAAACTTTCATAGCTGTCACCGCGGAGCTTTATGTTTTTCCTCTTCTTCATCTTATTTGTCTCCCGTCATCGGTGATAGATTCCGTTCTCCTTCATCCAATTCATCCGTCTATGGCTTCTTCAAGTTCTGGAAACCCTGTACCGGCTGCAGGCACGTTCAATTTCACTCTATTTATCTATTTATATATATATATATATGTTTGAAAATAGCTCAATAGGTTCCTAATCATGATCTCGCTTGTTCTGTGTTATAGAGGCAGTTCAGGTTCTAGTTGCATCGCTAGCAGACGAGTCTCCTATGGTTAGAGAAGCATCAATGGCTTCTCTCACCGATATTGCTCCCCTGTATCAATCTTTCTTTCTCGTTCTCAACTTTTATACTCCCTTCCTTTCTACAAAAACTGTCCCATTTGATTATTTTCCTGGTCAATTTGCAAATTCTGTTGATGTGAATTTGTCTTATTTTGAAATTAAAATAAATTCACGGTTTTAATTTTAAGATTAGGCAAATTAACTAGATTCCTTTCGGGGAAAGGAGGGATTATATAATTATATATACATGTGTATATATCGTTATATATTTAACTTTAATTCTGAATTACTTTGTAAAATCGTTTCAGAAATCCACTCCTGGTTCTTGATTGTTGTTCTACAGTCTCTCGTGGAGGACGCAGGGTACTACTAAGACCTCCACTCTCTATATATTTGTACATATAAATGTGAATTGCAAGTAAATTCTGTTAATTTATTTCAACTTTTTGGTACTACTAAGACCTCCGCTGTAACAACACCCCAGTCCTATATCTTTTCTATATGAAAAAATTTGTTCTGTATACAAGGAACTAAGGGGGGTGTATTCAAAGACTTTTGTAGAGTTTGTGAATTTTAATGACTTTTAAAGACTTTAAAAACTTTTTTTAAATGATTTTTATAGACTATGAAATAAGTGACAAACTTTAATAGACTTTTTACCAAGATTTTGATAGACTTTTATATACTTCTCATATATTTGTAGCTTATATTAATTGTTAATTAGCCCATGTGTACAACCCTCTCTCTCTTTTCATGAACTACAAGAAATCTCATTATTTCATTAAATTATTGTGACATGAGATTTTATATATGTTGAAAGCATTCGTATTATTTTACTTATTTCATGATAAATTTGGATACTCGAATACGAATAAAATTTTAGAAGCTACAGACGCAACATAAAAATTAAGTTCACTTTTCATTGAACTATATATACTGTATATGCGTACGATTTTTTAGTAGGAGTACCAAACTCTATTTTTCATATAATAATATGACAATGAAAATCTATATGATCGCAAAACTTCATATATGAGAGTAAATTGTCAACAAGTTAAAAAAAATTTAGCAGAGAGATTTTATTTTTCGTAAAATTATTAATAGTTGTTAGTGAACCAAAATTGACAGTTAAAAAATAATTATTGCAATTTTTTAATTTATTTATGATGTTAGAAATTAATTAATTAAAATGTTACGTAGCTAATTTTTTAACTGTAGACCGTTGTCATCTTTTAACTAATTTTTTAATTTTGATGAGTTTTAGAATTTATCAAGATTCGTATATATCATATACTATATCTATATAATAATATATATATATATAATATAATATTAAAAATCAAAATTTTACTGTTTGATTTTTCAAAGTCATAAATTGAGATATTCCTATAATAAAAGTTTGTGTAATTTATCTAATTTTTAATAAATTTAGTAAAAAAATATAAACGGTTTATAATTTTAATAATTATATTTTCTAAAATTAGATTAATTTATATTCATTTTAAGGAGGTGTATTCAATTAAGATTTTTAAAGACTTTTAAAGATTTTAAAAGTTTTTAAAGATTTTAAAAGTTTAGTCAGTATTCAATCAAGACATTTAAAGAGTTTATAAAAGTTTAGTGGTATTCAATTACAACTTTTTTAATGTCTTTAAAATTTAGGTGGTATTGAATTAAGATTTTTATAAAGTTTATAAAAGTATTTTGGTATTCAAAAAGTCATAGATTTTAAAGATTTCTATCAAATGGTAGAGTTTGACAGACTTTAGAAGAAAATTATAACTATTAACCCATATTCAAAGTCTTATCTCATCTCTAAAGATTTCTAAAGACTTCCAAATAAACACAAAGGTTGATAAAACTAGTTATTAATTGGACTTTGTCTTTTATCGGGTCAAATTAGTTATTTATTTTATATGGGCTAATAAATATTAATATGTGATGGATAAATAATTTGATAAAATTTGGGCCATAAAAATAATTGGATTTATTATAATAAGAGAATTAACAAGATATATTAATAAGTAAACAAATAACTAGACCTAATCTGAATTGGCGAGGGAAAAAGCAGCCGTTCGAAAGCTTCCAATATAAAGAGGGAAGAGATTTGTTCAACAAAGGTGAGATAAAATTATGAAACTCTCATATCAGTTGTAAAGATTATGTATATATAATATATGAAAATAATAAATATATGATGTGTATGTGTATGTTTTTTTTTAGTTTTCTGACATTTTAAACGAAGGAAATTACTGTTAATTTTTGAGACATCCTCCATATTCGTCTTCAAGTGTCTTTGGTGTATCATAGTGAAATAATGTAACATGTGGTTGTATTCCTGCATGACAAATATATATATATATATATATATATATATATATATATATTGATGTATCATAGGAAAAACGCACTGCTTTGATATATGTTAGGCGTATAAAAAAGGTCCACACAATCAAATAGAATTAGCAGTAGTTAAGATGCAAAATTGGGTTCACAGAATCACACAATCACACAATCAACATATATATATATATATATATATATATATATATATATATATATTAGTAAAGCAATCAATATAGTATTGAATTACCAATGCTCCACCCTTACCATTTCAAGGAACAAATACGGAGGCTTCCTTGTCCACCAATGCTCAGAAAAAACGAAACATAATTGATTTTGAAGGGAATAATAGCTCTATTGAGACCACTATTCGAGTTAATATATTTGGAACAAGTTTTTGAAACTCAAGAGCAACAACGAGAGAATGCTAATGAATGGAGGACTAGTATATCTTCTGACATGTGGAGAGACGTCGATCATAATAATAACAATGACTGGTAACAAGGGTAATAGTTTTGAAATTTTTAAAAATTTTGAATTATTTTGAGTTTATTTTGGTGATTACAAAGATGGGTGATTTTTGGTACCCAATTGTGATAAATTTTTTATAACTTGGTGGCAATTTACTCACATGTATGAAGTTTTGCAACTTTTGATCTTATAAATTTTTATTCATATTATTTTGTGAAAAATAGAGTTTGGTATTCCTACTAAAAAGCGTACGCATATGCATGAAGTATATATAGCTCACTGAAAAGTTAGCTTAATTTTTGTATTGTGTTTGTAGTTTCTAAAATTTTATTTGTATCCGAGTATCCAAATGTATCATGAAATGAGTAGAATAATGTGAACGCTTTCAACATATATAAAATCTCATGCCACAATAATATAATGAGATTTACTCTTGTTCATGAAAAAAGAGGGAGAGGTTGTACACATGGGCTAATTAACAATTAATATAAGTTGCAAGATATATTAGAAGTATATAAAAGTCTATCACAGTCTTGATAAAAAGTTTATAAAAGTCTGTTACTTATTTCATGGAGTCTATAAAAGTCATTTTAAAAAAGTCTTTAAAATCTGTGAAAGTCATTAAAATCCCACATTCTACAAAAGTGTCACTTAAAAAAAGTCTTTAAAAATCTTAATTGAATACACTCCTCTAAGTTAAAAATTTACCGAAGAGTTTTGCGACTTTTGAATTTTCCATAAAATCTCTCTGCAATTTTTTTACCGGCGATTTGAATTTCTACCTTTGTGTTTAATATTTGGAAAGTCTTTAGAAGTATTTAGAGATGAGGTCAGATTTTGGATATGGGTTGATAGTTATAACTTTTCTTCTAAAATCTGTCAAACTCTACCATTTAATAGAAATCTGAAAAATCAATGATTTTTTGAATACCAAAATACTTTTATAAATTTTATAAAAGTCCCAATTCAATACCACTTAACTTTTAAAGACATTACAAAAGTTGTAATTGAATACCAGTAAACTTTTATAAACTCATTAAATGTCTTGATTGAATACAACCAAACTTTTAAAGTCTTTAAAAGTCTCTAAAAGTCTTTAAAAGTCTTAATTGAATACACCTTCCTAAGTTACTAACAATAGTATCTTCAGTTATGACTTTTTGGTTGAGCCTGTGATGGACTAAGATACAATATTGGGCTAGTGGTTTAAATCCTTGTTTGGATGGATTTGATTTGATTCAGACTTGAAATTTGACTCAAGATTTGTTCTGGACTCGGGATTTGACCTGGGTTGTTCATCCACTCTCTTTATATATATATATATATATATATATATATAAATGTGAATTGCAATTGAATTTTGTTAATTTGTTTCAGCGTTTTGGAAATATATCTGGTTTATTTCAAGTAATGTCTTTTGCAATTCGTGCACTTTACCAAGAAGAGGTGGATCCTTCTTATCTGGCCAAGATTGCCAAGCTTGTCACTTCTGAGATGATCTCATCCAAGGTACTGCTTACTAACAAACAATCTCTCCTGGAAACTGGTTCTAAGTTATGAAGGTGGTAGCTAAGCTAAGATTAAACACTTGAGCGTAATTAAGATTATTGTAGGTAGTACATGTGGTCATATATGGTTCTAATTGGGGATGTATGTTTCATTAAAATCACTAGGATGTTGTATAAAATCTTCATGTTTTTTCGTAATTATAATCTTCAGATATATTTATTCTATATATGTTTTCCTTTTAATTTTGTTGATTCTGTGTATTATAGATTTAAATATTCTTTGAATCTTGTATATTGTTGGTTCATATCAGTGCATCGAGTCTAATTACTAAATTATAAGGTACACATGCTCCCTCAGTTCAAAATCAAGTTGCTGGTCTGAATTACATGGAGAATTATTGATAATTTCATTGCGGGAAAAATTTCTTAAGAGTTGAAGCCCATATTATGGTGTTCTTTTTAATTCTTAGATATTCGGCAAGGTAGAATTGTTAGCGGTTTTTACTTGACCAATCTATTTTGTAAGACCATGAGTTTATTGTTGGTTATTATTGACGGGGTTAGAAAACCAATCTTTGTATCAAGTCTCAAGAGAGAGTACGCCTAGGTCCGCCTAGGCCCCCCTTGGCGCCCCGCCTAGGCGCTAGGCCCCCCTGGCGCCCCGCCTAGGCGCTAGGCCCAAGGCGGCAAAAAAATCCCTCCAAGAAATTAGGCGGGGCCTAGGTGGGGTCTAGGCGGAGAGATTTTTTTAATTTTAATAACTACTCAAACTAGATCGTGATATATTTATTTTTCTAATGATTTACCATATTCATAATACATGTTGTAGCATATCAAGTCACAACAAAAAGTGAACAATATCAAGTCAAAATGGATAATTTTATTATAGTTGTAATGTTTTGAACTTGTATTAACTTCAAATTATATAAATGATGATACATTTGTAATATTTAGTTTAATTCAATATAATTCTTAAATTTAGTTTCTTAAGTTTTAATATCGAGTTAAATTCTTGAAATTTTAAATTTTATTATTTAATAGCAATCTTGTTTATGAATAAAACTAATACGTTAAAAATATGTTTGAACTTTGAATAATTGCATGTTTGTGTTTGAACTTTGACATTAACAATATGGATGTGTTTGAACTTTAAGTAAATGTCTTTATTATCTTTATTATAGATTATTTTGTTTTATATTATTGTTTTTTTGGATAAATGTAAGATAAAATATTAAAACTGAGTTAAAATAAAAAATCCCCAGGCCCCCTAGGCGCTAGGCCTCCCTCGGCCGCCCGCCTCCCGCCTAGCGCCTTTTAGAACATTGTTGTTTACATCTTAAAGGCTCTAATAACCCCCTTCATCTAATTTGCTAAGACCCTGAAGTTGTTTGGTTAAAACAATCATCCCTCTTAGTGCCTCCTCTAAATCGGTAAGAGAGAAAATAAAGTCCAAATCATTAAGAGCTGCCTCTTCACGAAATTTTAAATCTATGAACAAAAATAGCCTCAATAAATATTGTATTCCCTGCATTCCAAATTTGAAGATCATTATTGATTTTTGAAAAGTTAATTTGAGATATTTTCAAAATTAAAATTGAGCTGATTAAATCTTACAATGAGTTATTTACAAGGAAGTCAATTTTTTTTAAACAGCTCGAGGTTTAAAATGGTAAAATAGGACAATTCAAATGTTTTACACTTTATAGTTACCAAACATTTTTTGGGTTTAGATGTTATTTCACTAGGATGATCTAATTTATTAAAATATACTAACCAGATCTTAGTTTCTCAGTTTTATCAAACCACCTTAGAGCTAAAGTTCTTTCAATTATTATTTTAAAATAATTTAAATTGAGTTTTAGGAACTTGTAAGCACAACTATATTGTTCCAAATGTATTCCCCAAGAGTCCATGCCTATGAAGCATGTTTTCTTGGTGTAGTTTCACTCATTAGTTGGATTGTGAGAAGTGGGTAATTTTTTTTACTTGTTTGCTTTTGCTGTAATAATGCAAGGAAAATAATTTTTCCTTATTTTCCTCAAAAGAAACAAGCCCGCTTGTTACTTCGATAATACGTAGTTTTTCCTGTTAATCAATTTTAACGAGCTTTTGATTTGATTTGCAAAACTCGGGTATTAAGGTGACCAATTAATTACAAAGGTGATTTTTTTCCCTTACACTTTGTGCCAAGTTGATTGCAACATGGGACAGAGGGAGACGAGATAATAGGACTATCAGAAGGATTGTCTCTTTATTGTTTCCAATCCATCACACAATCTAAAGGAAAATATTGAATGCAACAGAATAGAATTATTGAAATATGTAGCCACAATCAGATGATATATTCATGTGTAAATCTTCTTCTTCCACTGACATTACTTTTGTTATATTTTTATATTCACTTTAGACTGTTACCTTTTGTAGGAACTTAATGCCAATTGGCAAAGAGCTGCAGCAGGTGTACTTGTTTCAATAGGCTCGCATTTTCCTGATCTTGTAAGTCTCCTTATACGATTGCTTGGTATGAAACTGTGAGGCATTTTATCTGAAGGCAATATAAGCATTTCTCTCTCTCTCTCTCTCTCTCCCCCTCTCCCTGTGTGTCATATATATAATATACACATGCACATACAATCTAATATGTATATATAGGTAACAATATCAATATGAACATATCATGCTACCTTATTTAAGGAAAGAAAGATAAATTATAAGAGCAAAGAAAATTACTTGTCAATTAAACTCGTTATAATTTGTTAGATTTAAGTCTGATGCTTAATATGCTTTGAATTTTTTACTCCTTCAAACCCAAATGAGGAGCTGTGGTTTGCTAGTCTTGAATGGGACGTGTGATTTATATAAATTTAAAAGAATTAATCAGATAGTTGATGAGTAAAAATTTCCTAAAAAAGCACCCAAATAGTCAACATATATACGGACTTTGTTTTTATTTTGAAAAAGTTGAATTCAACGAGCCATCTGAATACTCTTTCTTTCATATATCAACTGGCTAGTGAGTCCCATTCTAACTTATTCTTTTGCTGTTCAGTTGCTTGAATCCCATGCTCATTCAAATTGTTATTTTGAAAATTAGCATTTAGGTTAAATGATATTCCTACAAGTTCTCCTTGAAAGCAATGTATTATAACTTATAAGAGGATTACACCATTTTAATGATTCTTTCTTTTTCTTTAATTTTTTGGTGTTTGAAATCTTTATGTTTAACTTCTGTTCTATATTCTGTTTTAATAATGATTCTTATAGAATATTATTACATATTGTTTTTCTGGCATTTGTTTGATGGCACTGTCTTAAATGTTTTCTGTTTTTATTTATTAGTTTTTTTTGGCATGACAGATGATGGAAGAAATATTTCTTCACCTTTCAGGGCCGAACTCAACTCTTCCAGCTATGGTTCAAATACTTGCTGATTTTGCTGCATTTGATCGTTAGTCATCAAGCTTCCTTCCTTTTGCATTTGATTAGTTTAGGATGGTTTTATGTGATATCAATTGTGATTAAACTAAAGTGTTTGCTGGACTATCAATTTTTGATTGAAGCTTTGCAGTTTACTCCGCGACTTAAAGCTGTACTGTCACGAATTCTGCCTCTTCTTGGAAATGTGAGAGATATGCACCGTGCAATTTTTGCAAATGGTATGGCAAATTTTTTCCACCTCAGTTTAACATATGAAGTTACTTTTCAAGAACCGCTTGTATTTGTATCATTTGATATATCCTGTCATATAGCATACGCTGATTTAGATGGTATACTTTCTAACTACTAGCAAACTCTTGTATTTATACTTCTTCCATCCCAAAAAAGATACAAATAGATATTGTACATTGATTTTAAAAGTGAAATTTTATTTGGAATGTCCTACATAGGAAAATTGGGGCCTTAATTTGAGATGGACTAAGTTATTGGAAGCCTTGTTTTTCAACCTTCGTCTTTTTTAATTATCTTCTTTGAAATTGATTCGAAGTTCATTATAATTAAAATAAAAAGGAGGCTTAGGTAACTCCTACCTTCTCCTACAGACATGGATGGATATTGTTCTGGCAATAGGGATTGGGGGACCATTAACCGACCAAAGTTTATAGCATTTAACTAAATGCCATGCAAATTTGCAAAGAAATGAAAAATGAAAAAGACGAATTTTATCAAGAGTATCATTCCCGACTGTTTCTGTTATATTGGTCAAAGTCAAGAGGGTTAAAACATTGGCCAACAACTTGTCTGAAGCACCCTGATATAACCCCCCCCAAGTGAGTTACTTTCACTTATTACTGAACCATAGCAATGAATGAGGTATCCAAACTTGTACTTATGCTTTGGGATTATGGAACTCTATATTTGTTGTGTTGGGGGTAGAAGTGGGTGTGTCTTGCTTTAGCGAGAAAATATGATGCGTATTTGGCTCCAAGTCTTTGGCGGGTGGAAGGATGGTAAGATATTTTGGAAGTGTGTGACCTATTATGTTCTTTGGGGAATCTGGAATAAAAGCAATGCTCGGTTTTGTAGGATAAAGTATTTATCTTTTCCTGTGCCATGAGAATAAAATATATTCTTTCTTCCATGTTTGCTTTTGCTATGGGTGTCTGATCTGGGCATTTCCGTGACCGATCTTTGGAGATTGGAGTGTTGTAAAGTTGTTGTTGTTGTGTTCCTTTTTTTTTTGAGCTTCCACTTGTTATAGGGTGGGTATAATCCATTAGGTTCTTATTTATTTATTATTTGTAAAAATTCTGTCCTTCGATCTGTTTCCCCCCCTCTCTCTTTTTCTTTTCTTTTTTTATGGGGCCCTTTAGTCTTATGATCTCAGTATTTTATATTTTAGGTCTAATTCACACTGTACATGAATTCACTTCCTTTTAGGGGCATCTATCTTTTCTTTTCATTGCATTAACTATCATTTT
>CM035171.1:19593671-19663477 GCA_020205615.1 Panax quinquefolius
TTGTATTTAAATTACATACCATGTAAGTGGCGACCCAAGATGGGTGATATATACCTAATTTTGGGGCGCCACAAATAACATCGATTCAGACAAAAGGAACTAATATAAGACCAATGAAGGCCCAAAATACGGCCATCAAAGCCCATATGGTGAATATCAAATGGCAACATCAATTAAGATTGAAGTCCATTTAAAGAGCCCGCTTCAAATTAACATACAACAACAAATATTTCACCGCCTTTCGAACAACCCAAACCTTCGCCACAAAAACCATTTTCTTCAATCTAGTCCAAGTTTGTGGCGACATCGATGATCATCGGTTCGGCAATAATTCCATCATGGAACCGATGGGTGAAGGAGTGATATACCGCACTAAAGGAAGTTAAGATTTGACCATCAATCAAATCGATCGATTAATATTGGTCATCTGCAGTAAACACTGTCTTCGTGTGTTTCCCCCCCAAATACAAAGCCGTCGGAAAAGGATACCAAGAGAATGCCAAGAGAATGTCAAGATAATACCAAGAGAATGTCAAGGGAATATCAAGGAAAAAGCCAAGGAAAAAAGCCATTCGAAGTCTATGTTTGGCAAAAGAAAGAAGCAACCTCGACATTGTTCTTCTCAACAATGAATGCCTTCTAAGGATATCGACAAGGTCAAAGAAGAACTAAAACGACCAAGGCCACTCATCGGGTCATCAACGATATAAATGCCGATCTGTCGCTTAAAGGATCAAAGCATCCGGTACATCATCGAAGCTCGAAAAAGAGCTCAAAGAGCTTCTGCCCTTAGAGATTTGGGTCCGCTTAATCGATCAAGACTTTCATAAGGAGATACAGTGTGTCTGACGTAAAATCATAGCCGAAATGAACAATAAGATCGTCCATATGTATGCCAAAGGATATGAAATCACCCAAGTAAAGGCTAGAAAAAGCTCGGGCCAAGGTAGATCCATCTCTTCTAGACTCTTTAGATGATGACGATGACAAGGAAGAAGCTTTGAAGATGACCTCTCCTTATCTTTAGTCAGTAGAACTTTCTGTAAAAATTCTAACTTGTTGTGAATAGCTAATATTTAAAATATCAACTTCATGCCTTATTACTTACGAATGAACATTTCTTGTCAATAATTCAAGATCAATTAATCTGTATGAACTTAACTTAGGACATGAACTAGATAAGGCGATAATGCTTAATTTATGAAATGAAGTGAACTCAATTTAATGGATAGAATTTAATGAAACAAGATTGAATGAATCCGAACTCAACACTTGAACAAAATAAAGTAATGTATACTTATCGCTTCCGTGTGAGATCTAATCATGTATGTGAGGTGAATTTGGATGATCCTCCTTGCACCATCGAAATCTTGCTTACCACCCTTCGGGGTAGAACAAGTATATAAGGACCAAGATATAAGGATCAAGATATAAGGATCAATAGTGACCATCGACTTACCACCACGATAAGATCAATATAGGATCATAAGGACCTTGGGCTACCATCGAATGAATGGCGCCAAATAGTCCTACCATACCTCCTTACACACCATAGTGACCTTAGGACAAATAGACCGGGATCAATAGTGACCATCGACTTACCACCCCGAGATAAGATCAATATAGGATCATAAGGACCTTGGGCTACCATCGAATGGCCAAATGAGTCCTACCATACCTCCTTACACCATAGTGACCTTAGGACAAATAGGACCGTGGATCAATAGTGCAAAAGTGAATGTGGATGAGCCACCAAATCATGGCTGGTCGACTCCTGGTTCTTTCATGAATATCCTCGCCAAGTGCTTTATAGCCAACAACTTCGGGTCAAATGATCGCCACAGATGTCTTTGTGAATTTCCCAAGAACATACTCGCTTCTTTGGATGGAACCAAATGTTTGAGTAATGATGACGAAAAAGGTCCTTCGATAAAGATTCTCATCAATGAGAACAAAGTTGACACTCTTGTAATTGGTTTTCTTTGCAAGACTCTGATCCGGAAGAAAGACGCCATCCGCCATCAAAGTTATAAGCATCTATAGTGGCCAACTTCGATAATGCATCGAAGAACGGAATTGTTATTGTGATCGACCCTTGATAGCTTTTCAGATGATGTCCAAAATAGAATATCCATCTGCATGCAATGTCCACGAGCTCTCGCTTCACCAAGAAGAAGCAACGGCTTTTGTCGATTCCTCGCTTTCTCTTTAACTATTATCGCCTTCGAAAAGAATTGTCCGACCATAATGTCAACCGACTTTGGAAATATTTACCAAGTGTTCAATTTCCAAGAGTGCGACTTATAGATCTGCTTTGGTGACGAGTCCTTCATTGCCGCGAGAACACTCAAGGCAGAAGTACCTTTTTGCATTCTCGGGTGAATATATTCTTGAATTGCTCCTCATCCGCTTGTGCCATAGTCCCGAGAACCCCTAGATGAGGTATCCTCTTCGGATGCTTAGGAATATGGGTGCATTTTGTGTCTTTGAATCTGAACTCGATGTGACTTTTGGACGAGCATCTCCAAAGAAAAGTATCTATGTGGCTTATTGTGCCCCAATGGATTCTCTGGAGTGTGATTTACGGATATACTTGGTGAAACTCTCCGTCACTTGATGAGGATACTCGAGGCGGTATGCCTTATTTGTAGATTCTCGAGGTGCATGCTCCTCGGATCGATCTCTTCGTTTGCTGCGACCATAATCCCGAAAACCGATAGTATGATACCCTCTTCAAATCGGAAAATGGTCATTGGGACTTCATCTACTCGCTTCATCTACTCTTCGACCATCATCCCAAGACCAATAGGGCGATTACCTCTTCTATTGAACAGAAATGGTTGTTGGGTCTTCATCTACTCGCTTCACCATCATCTTTATCACCGACCACTTTTGCGTCAATTATGGGCGGGTGCCTTTTACTTGCTTTCTTCTATCATGATCCCGCTTTTTTATCGAAGAACAAAGACCAACCATCTTCTAAGCTTTCTTAGTGGGATCTCGAACGAGAACCCCGATTGGTGCCATAACTTCCGATGTAGAACAACCGGAAATATTGTGATTGATAGCTCAAGAACACTAGAAAAGCCCTCCTTCTAGCGCCAATGTTAACGCCAGATCTTCGCCACGCCCCAATCACGTAAGACGCTCGATCCGCGCACAAGAAACACGATAAACACCACAAGCTTCGACGGCCGTTCCGTCGGGGATAAATTTCAAAGCGTGAAAGTCGATATACGTGTTCACAAGGTTAAACAATGGAGGAATATAATGTCTAGTGTCTCGAGAGAAATAATAATTCTCGTGTATATGTGATTATGAATGAAGAAGTGTATGAGAGCCTACTTCTTCAGAAGACTTCTCATGCTAAGTTATACTTTCTTTTGCTCGGATTATCGTGGCCACCCACTACTACCGACACACCCCTTTGATCCATGGGTTCTGCCGACCGCATTTAGTTTATCCACCGCTTTTGGTCATCACATTACTTCGTACTAAGCTATGATCCCATCCACATTAATGCATGGCAGTGTCTCTAGTCAACCGTCATGCTTTTTTCATCATTACAAATCAAAGATGTAGATATTTAAATATATTTATGGGTCGACCCACCGACGGGTCCGATACTAAGAAGACTTAATAAAGATAATAAAGTGACTAGATCCAATAATGTCAACACCCAATAGTGAAGACCCAATGGACTAACTGAATATGTAGGCCCAATCCATTCGGTCCAATAGGAGAAATATCACGACCCAACACTATCCATTACACATTAGAAAATACAAACACAAAACAAATTGTTAACTTGTTATTGGCTTTTTTCTTTTCTTTTTTTAATTGTTTCTTTCCATTCTTTGAGTCTTAAATTGTTTATTTGCTAGTGAAATTGGTACTAATCCTACATAATTGCAACCGCAAACATTGAAAGAGTTTTGCAACTATAAATAAACACTTGGTTATAAAACTTTCATACATATGTAATTGTGTGAAAATAATGATTTTTCTTAGTTTAATATTCGGCTAGTATTGAAAAGTTGGTAACCAAGGTACTAAAAAACAAACAAAATCGCGAGAAGAATCATTAGAAAATTTGTAACCCAGAGAACTAGAATAGAGATACAAAGTAGAAGATCCTTCTAATTG
The DNA here is from genome assembly GCA_020205615.1 of Panax quinquefolius. NCBI lineage: Eukaryota > Viridiplantae > Streptophyta > Magnoliopsida > Apiales > Araliaceae > Panax > Panax quinquefolius. Next base: position 19,597,818 of record CM035171.1, read on the forward strand.
ATTAAGTCGTAAGGATCCTTCCAATTGATTAAGTCGTAAGGAATAATTTAATTGATCGAGTCATAAGGATCAATGTAATTGATTGTCATAGGAAGCATCATTACTGATTCAGTAATAATTAATTATCATTTTATTTGATTAAGTCATAAGAATTATCAAAATTTATAAATTGTCATGAGATGAAACAGTTTTAAATATAGAATTTTGAAAAAAAATATATTTTTACTTTCAAATAAAATAACACATCATCATAAAAAAGGTTCAATCGTAGAAACAACGCTAGTGGACACCAAATAAATTCTTGAAATACAGTCATATCTCCAAAATAATAGTAGAATATGCAGATCCAAATTGTTTTTCAGCATGACAACAAAAGAACAAGTCACAATGAAAGCGTCACGTTCAAATCAGAATAATCCATTTTCAACAAATTCATGCACCCAAAAAAATCTTCCAAACGAAAAAAAAAATCTCTTAAACAAAGAAAGTAAAATCTCCCCAAAGGATAATGAAATCTTCTCACAAAAAAGAAAGAAAATCGGTGAGAAAACAAGTCTCACAAAAAGGAAAAATAAACTCCAAAATAAGGAAGAATACATTATTTAATTAAAATAAGAGAGATCTAGGAAAAGATATCTCCAAAATGATCGGAGGTAAATGATGAAGGTTAGGGTTCTTGACTAAAGAGAAAAGAGATGAGATAAACACCAACATCTGAACACATCTTATTATCTTAATAGTGAATGATATATTTAATTATAAAATTATTACTATATAATATATTTAATTATAAAATTATTATATTCAGCTTTCAAAAAATTTCAGCAGGTACAAGATGACAATTTTAAGACAGAAATAGGTAAAACTTGAACCGCCCGTCCAAACACATGGTTCTGTTTTAATTGGATCTACTAAAACTACTACTACGGATTAGTTCTCCACGTTCTTATCCTTTCGCATTTAATAAGAGTTATTTATTCTCTGGAGTTGATTAAAAGAGGACAAATTAGAATGATTTTGGACCGTGTAAAACATGCTATTCACACGCAATCCCCACTCCCCAAACACAGCCCAATCCTCCCAAAACTTGCATTGACTCGATCAGCTCAATATTCAAGTTAGGTGAATCGTTCAGCTCCCTCCACAGATACAATTCTAGTTTATTTTACAAATCCAAGTGCTGGAATTAGTCAAAGTCAACCACGCAAGCAATTCCCAATTGGTATTAAAAAAAAAACAGATGGTAAAACCTAAAACATACTACATTAGAACATAACCTAAAAGAACAAAATTGTAGCTCGTAATGCACAGGCACTGTTACACATCAAGCCGACCAATCTCATAAGGAATTGCTATGATTCAGTACGGCGTGAAACACATGAATTGGCTCAAATCAACCTCTTAACAATGGCAATATGAATCACATACGGAGATTCAAATTGCAGGCCCGTTTCATACGGTACCATTGACTCGAGGGCAAAAAAATCCAGGCCAAGTCCTGCCGTTTTAGAGACTGCTGCTACCAGTTAAGTTTAGTGAAGCTCGGCATATAAGACTTGGTATCAAAGGCAAAATGCGATGAATATACACTTTTATTCCAACCAATGTCCCAAAGTCCGGCAATGTCCAAAATGCAAAACCAGCTTCACTTTGTGCTAGTCCCATTACTGGCTCAAGGCCACATGATCCCAATGATAGACATGGCCAAGCTACTCGCGCAACATGGCGTCGTAGTAAGCTTGGTCACCACCCCTCACAACGCCTCCAGATTCGCCTCAACAATTCACCGCGCAAGAGATTCTGGGCTTAAAATTCAACTCATACAAATTCCATTCCCCTGGCAAGAAGTAGGGCTTCCACCAGGATGTGAAAATCTCGACAGCGTGCCTTCCCGAGACCTTATACGAAACTTTTTTAGTGCTCTTAATAAATTACAACAGCCTCTAGAACAGCACCTGCAAGAACTAATGCCCCCTCCAAACTGCATAATCTCGGACAAGTACCTTTCGTGGACAACAAAAACAGCCGAAAAATTCCATGTTCCAAGATTAGTTTTTCATGGGATGTGCTGTTTTTCACTACTAAGTTCCCATAATATAAGGCTTTATAATGCTCACTTATCTGTCACTTCAGACTCCCAACCTTTTGTGGTGCCAGGAATGCCCCAAAGGGTTGAAATAACCAAAGCCCAGCTACCAGGAGCATTTGTTACATTGCCAGGTTTGGATGATATTCGTGATCAAATGCGCGAGGCCGAATCAAGCGCTTATGGGGTTGTGGTGAACAGCTTCAGTGAGCTTGAGCAGGGGTGTTCCGAAGAGTACAAAAAGGCCATTGCGAAAAAAGTTTGGTGCATTGGACCAGTTTCTCTATGTAACAAGGATAATTTAGACAAATTTGAGAGAGGAAACAAAGCTTCAATCGATGAGACACACTGCACCGAATGGCTTGATTCAATGAAACCGAAATCTGTAATCTACGCTTGTTTGGGTAGCCAATGCAGGCTTGTACCAGCACAACTTATGGAACTTGGGTTGGCATTAGAATCATCAAAACATCCATTTATTTGGGTGATTAAAGAAGGGGAAAGGTTTCAAGAATTGGAGAAGTGGTTAGTAGAGGAGGAATTTGAAGAGAGAATCAAAAGGAGGGGGCTTTTGATCAAGGGGTGGGCTCCACAAGTTCTAATTCTTTCTCACCCGGCAATCAAGGCTTTTTTAACTCATTGCGGGTGGAATTCAACCATTGAAGGAGTTTGCTCTGGTGTGCCAATGATAACATGGCCGATGTTTGCTGAGCAATTTTTCAATGAAAAATTAATAGTTGATATTTTAAGGATTGGGATCAAAGTGGGGGTTCAAGTCTCTGTTAGATGGGGGGAAGAAGAAAAGATTGGAGTTTTGGTTAAAAGGGAGCAAATTCAGAAAGCTATAGAAACAATAATGAATGGGGGAGGAGAAGAAGGAGGTATAAGAAAGAGGGCGACAAAGCTTTCAAAAGTTGGCGCAAGGGCAATGGAAGATGGAGGGTCCTCTCATTTCAACATATCACTCTTGATTCAAGATATCTGGAAACAGAAGAACAATCAAGAAAAGTTATAAATTTGGAGAGATGATATATTATTCAAGTTTATAAACAGCTCCTCCTCATGTAAAACTACTTTGATTCTTCAATTCAAGAATTGAAGTTCCAGCTGATCAATGTGTACTGAATTGTGTTGGTATAAATAAAAGTTGCCCTAGTACAAATTCAGATGGTGGCATGATAAAATGAAAATTGATATGTATACTGAAATTTTACAATTTAAATTTAAGTCAACGTCCCTACAAAAATTTCATCAGATTATGATCTTGATTCAACTTTTCTTGTTTGAAAAGTCTTTTTAATAGACTGCAAATCAGTGAGTCATGCTCACCGACTTGAACCCAAGAACAAGTTATGCATTTTTGTGGGCTTCGTTTATCAAAGAGATCAAATACTTGGAAAAAGAATAACGACGTTTGAGCTTCTAAAATTATGGTAATTATACAAGAGAGATTATATGCATGCATAAAAAAATTTAGATTCTTTAAAAATTAATTATTTGTAAAGCAACCCATGATAATCAATTTGGCCGATGAGGTCTTAGTCTAGTTTAAGACTAGAGGTTGTGAATTCGATTGATATTGATTCTTAATATTATAATAGTGATGATATATTTAATTATAAATTATATTGTAACCAATTTAAAATTTAGCAGAAATTACACTTTTAATTAATTACCTTGCGACTAAATTGCAATTTGATAAAAACTAAATGCACCCTAAACTCTTTTCTGATTTAATGCATCCAACATTTTAATTCCACCATAACGCACTTCCCGGTCTACAACGTGTGTTGGAAGACATTAGAATCAGGACCAAAATTTTCAGGAGAAAAGGTACGAACTCATTAATTCAATTTAGAATTCGTAAAAGTAACCAATTATTATCCCAGAATGTAAAAGAAAATAATACATCTATTAAAAACAGAATCTGGTATAATTTCCTCTACAAAAAGACACCTTAAAATGGTCGAGAAATTTTTCTTCAACAATTGTTCCAAGTATGCCAATGAAATTTATAAACAATATGCATCCTTTCTGTATCAAAGGATATTATAACTACTGCAAGAAATAGCTTTTCATTTTGCTCGTCCCTCAACAGATGGATCAACAACAGCTGCATCTTGCTCCAAAACAGATGCATCAACAACAGCCGCATCCACAGCATTCATATCTTGGTCCTCTTGGTGGTCAACAGAAACATCAACAAGATTCAGATCTTGGTCCTCAACAGAAACTTCAACAACATTTGCATCTTGGTCCTTGACAGAAACATCAACAACATCAGTATCTTGGTCCTCAACTGAAGCATCAACAGCCATATCTTGGTACTCAACAGAAACATCAATAACAGCCCCATCTTGGCAGGTAATTCGACACTGGGGAACTGCCTTCTCTAGCATAGACGTTCCTTTAAAGGTAAGCATTTGCCAACACCTTTTTCTGTAATTGTTAAGCTAAAAAGGTAGGACAATAAAGAAAAATTCACAATCAAGGAAAGATTAAAAGAAAAATTATTCAAGCAGAAAACAAGAACCAGAATAGCACATGTACCTTTTCTGATGGTATCTTTCCAAAACCAAATTTTTTTATCCACAAGGATTCTGCTTCTTCAGCAGCAGGTAGAACAAAGCTCCGCACATTCAAGAACGCCAACAGTTTCTCAATGCAGGAGAACAATAGTTGGAAGTAGCCCTGTGCAAGTATTTCAGTTGAAGTACTAGTGGTAAGTACGTTTCGATGTTTACTAGATGAAAACACAAACGGAAACATCACCCATCAGATTCACCTTAAAGTATATCTCCATGATCCCTACTTGAAAACCATAAGCTCTTGGTACATTCATTACGAGGGAAATGTAATGGAAAGCTATAAAAAGAATGGTTTCAGAGGAGCTTCACTTGTTTGCTAAGAAGTGCAGAGATATATATCACCTTTTCAGGCTAGCCAAAACCTCTCTTTTATTTATCTAAAACTCTAAATTATTATTTTGTAATTGAAGGGAATAGTCCGGAGGAAAACATGCTTCCAAGCTTTCTTTTCTACCACCACACTAACAGAAAATTTTACACCAGTTCTACCCAAGATACACTGTTCATCCCTCAACTCCTACCAAACGGAGACCATCAAGAAAAGACAACGCATATAGACCTTTTAAAATTACCTGAGAATGGGTCTAAAAAGTAGGAGAGGAAAGACTTCCTAGTTCTGAATATTATCAAATTTATGAAACAGATTGAATTACTCGCAAACAATGATCTAAACAAGGTCATCATAATGTAGAAAACATATAAAGATGTCAAGCTAAGTTTCTCATAATGATTTCTGGAAATTCTATTTAGTTATGGCACTAGATATTTCCCGAATCATATCCATCAATATAAGAATTTAAGCTTCAAAGAAAGAAATCAATAAGCAGAATAATTTAAGCTTCAAGAAGAAGAAGGAAATTCTCTATCATGTTTCTGAGTTTTAATAGAAGCAGAATATTAAGAGATAAAAGTCAACAAGAATAAACGGAGGTAGTGGATAGAAAACTTGGCCATTTTTTCTGGCCTGATTTCTTAAATAAGCATTATCCTCAAACTTTAATATAATAAATTTTAAATTACAACTCATGTCCTCAATTTTAAATTTTCAGGAAAAACTTCAAGTTTTCATTCTTTTCTTTTCTCTGTTCTAATTTAAGTTTTCTATTATTTTCCAATTTAAGTTTTCAAAAAATTCAGAAAAGAGTGTAAAGTGAGGCATATTAATACCACAAAAAGAAAAGTACAATATTGTAACAAAATTATGAAAATAAAGTTCTAATACCGAGTAGAAGCCATTTTCAGGATGAGGTTCAATTTTACAGCTATCAAGAATTAAAATGATGGAATGCATTTCCGTGTTTGGCTTTCTAACAAAGAGCAATAAACTTACCTTTCCTTGGTTTCCCTTTGTTGTCGCAACCAAAGGGAGTTCTGCTATGTCTGGTCCAAAAACTCGAAGAAGTCCAGCAGACACAACAGATGAGCTGCATTATTAGCAGAAGAGACTGAAAATTAATACCCGTAACAATACATGGAGAGAGAGAGAGGAAAAAAACTCAAAAAGTAAATAGAAATATAATTTATACTTGACTGTTAATATTGCACAGTACATTCCACCAAAATCTTGGCCCCTTATATTCCTTCTGCAAGATTGAAAAGAAAGAGAGTTCATATTTTAGGAAAAAGCAATGGTAGAAACAACCTTGCAGGAGAGGCAATTATGTGATGATTACCCATAAACCATGGATGGGATGAAGTCACGTCCAGACACTGAATCAACTATAGGGTCAAAGCAATCCTGAAACAAGCGCAAGTGAAAATTTCATTTCAACAAATTTTTTGGCACATAACAAATTAACAATAACACTACTTACAAAATAAAATAAAATAAAAACACGGAAACCCCATTAACGCATTTGTCAAAGCTAATAATATGGTACTTCCAAAATTCCACATAAGTCACAGAATGAGAGCAAGGACAACAATAATCCCTTTTCTTTACTTCCTTGGTACAAAACACTAAGTATATGATTTTTAAAAAGGACATAATTTTGCAAATTTTGCTTCTGAAGTAGCTCCTAAGGTAGGATGGTGGGTAATTAAAGACATGGAAAAAGGTTGTCTTGCTGATCAAGAAAAGGATGGATTGTTTATGGCATGGTGTAAAGTAATGACACCTGGTTGAGAACCTGAGTCACCAAACAGAAAATCAATTCATAGCTCATCTGTCACGTGATGTCCAATCAACAAATGGCAGTAATATCCAGACATAAATTAGTGTAACATTCTTCAGTTGGCACCACTAGTTTTCATTTCAATATCAAAATCATGAATCTACGATACTTGTAAAAAAAATCCTAAAAGTTCAGAAACAGAAATTAAAAAAAAAAGATAATATGCCCTTTAATCAACTCATATGGCATGCATTGCCTTAATTCTCGAAACTATTTAGATGCAATTCCTAAATTATCCTTCTAGCTATTCCCTGCTTGCCAAAATATGATATGTACACGAGCATAAACACTTGCATAAAGGAAAAAATAACAAAACAGAGAAAGTACAGAACCGTAAAATCACAGTTTAAAATTAAATACATTTAATTGTCAAACACCAGTAAAACGTCACATCCTGCTTATGCAAATAGCAAAGACGACCAACACTGAGCACCAGCATTGGCAGACTCACATGGAATATAGCAACAGCCTCTGAAAGCAGCACTCTGTTTTCGCGAGATGAAATTTTGGCATTGAGCAGCCTCCATCTCACATCCATATCAGTGACACCTTCTAAACCTCTATCCTTCTGCTTCTTCCTTGTGATATCCAAAAGAGAATCTGGAAGCTTCTCTGCCCCAGAATCTAGCAAATTCTGCAAAGCAGAATAGATCCTTTTGCAATCTAAGCAGCAAAACCACTTCCCCTTTGGTAATTCCTGTTGGCAAGTGCCATCAAGCTTTGGTCAATAAACAGGTGTTGATATGGCAGAAATGGGAAGTCGTCATAAGAACTATTAATAGAACCACAGGACAAAAACGCTACATAAAAGCATGTGCACCTTTAGATCAGCCATTTTATGCTTCTTCAAGCAGCCAACATGATATTCTTTTTCACACTGGGAACGGGAAGTGGATAGAAAGGATACACATTAATTTCCTTATGTAAAATCCAATGGGACTTGGCAATCCATGTTTAAATCACTAAGCACGGCATAAGAGACCAAAACTGACATAAAAACAATACCTGATCACAAAGTATAACTGTGCGTGGACCAAACCCAGTTTTGCTAAAATCATAACCTCTGCATAGAACAGAACATCAAACAAAACAGAGGATTATATCAACTGAAGAAGGTAGTGTTAAGCTTGAGCGCACAACGCTTCATACAGGTTACAAAAAGGAAAGTCATTACAAAAGGCGGCTTAACCATGTTCTATAGCTTTATTATATAAATTTAACCTGCATAAAACGCATGCAATAACTTCAGCTTCTTCTGGGGTTTTGACAATGCGAATGCAACGCTCAGTTATCTGTTCGATAAGATCTACTCCTGAAACTCTCCCAGCTGCTATAGCATTGGCATTGTACTCCACAAACTTCTCCCTTTGGAACATATTCTGACAAAATTTACAGTACCATTTACCACGAGGGACCATTTGTAAGGATGCACATTCTGTTAACACCAACAACAGTGGACTTTAATTGAGACCAAGAACCACCACATGAAAAATTTAGACAGGTTGTTTAAAGAAAAGGTGACTGGTGATATCATGATACAGTAAAAAAGCAACCAGCAAATGCACATTCCATATCATCATTTCAACAAATTAAGGGTGTAACAGACTCCACATTCGAAGCATAGTTATCAAAGATAATATCCAGTCAGATTTAGATAACTACCTTAAATCCTCAATTCTCATTAGCTTAAATTACACAGTCTATCCAGACTAGTAAACTAGCATGTTGTCGGTCTATAATGTTGAGAGTGTTAGTTTCAAGTACACAAGTAAATGAAACAGCTGGGTACTAACATCCGAAACTAACCCACAGATACAATCAGACAGCAGAGGAATATGGGTATTCAGACTTCAGAGATTGTGAGTCTGACGATAACAAATGGATTATCAGATCTGAAATGGCCTGATTTACATAGCATCCAGGCAATCAAATATTCATATCATATATCTGACCCTTTAAATCTTTGAACCATATAATGTAGGTTAGATAAGATTCCTGAACTTTCCAACAAGACCTAAATCCACCATTTATGGGGATCACAGTAAACTCAACAAAAAAATAATAATAAAAAAAGGCAAAGGAAAGATTTCTAAAACCTGAACCAGGAAAGGTCTTTTTCTAACTGAATAGGCCTAATATAGTATTTCTAAATATGTTGAATTGAAAAGTCTAGCAACCCGTTTAGGGGCTGTTTGTTACGCACTGAATGGCTGAATCGGTCAGCCATTCAGCCGATTTAGGCTAGTGTCATTTTTTTTTGTGAGTGGGCTGAATGAAATTTTTTTTTTTACAATATTAACTATTATATCAAGTAATATTAAATAAATTTACAATAATTTTGAATTTTTCCAGAAGGGTAAAATAATAAAAATCTTGTTATTCAGATATTTCAGACATGTCAATTATCAAATAATTTTTTTCATTCAGTATTCAGTTTCATTCAGCTCATTCAAATTCAGAACCATTTCATTCAGTTTTTATCAAACAACTTACATTATTTTCTATCAAAGAACTCCCAAGGACAAGATGACAGACCTTGTACATGCCAGAAATATATAAAGTAACAATAATTAGAGCATTGTGTAAATGCAAAAGTAATACCCCCTTCATCCCCTCTTTTGGTTATGTGAGATGAATTTTAAGACGAGATAAAAACAAAATTATGCATAAATTCTTATTTTATCAACATTCATAAATATTATATTCTAATATTACATATACGTGTGCTTTTTCCATGTCTTAAGGCCATATTGCACACCAAAAAAAGGGAGGACCAAAATGGGATGGGGGTAGGAGTTCAACAATGAGTAGTTTACTTGAAGGAAATTGATATTTCCACAATACCTTTTGATTTTCACATAAAAAGTGTCGCTATAGATGTATAGCGACAGTGAAAAACGTCGCTATAAGATCTATAGTGACGGTTTTCATGTCATAATTTGTTGTGAATTTATCAGTTTCCTACTTAAACTTTGCTGACTCAATCATAAATTCATGGCCCTAAGGCTGTTGAGCAATGGATTTAAATTATTACTATAATTCTCTTGTTTGTCTAGTCTTATTTTTATGACAAGTCTCTGATGTGTTTTGTCTGATCCAGTACTATTAAAAAAATTGCTATAGGGGAATTCGTTCACAAAAAAATTCATGGTAATCAGTGGCTATTTTAAAGATATCAAAGCAGGACTTATTACACTAGAGTAACTTACTATTGGAATCTTTATTATGTCTTTGCTATCTAATTTTATACAATAAACTCTTATGTAAACTTGAGATAAGACTTATTTCAGCCAAAATATCTAATGCGCCTTTTATAATAATAATTTAGAGTTAAGACATTATTTAAAACAGGTATTATTGGATCACTTTCAGAAAATTAGGCTTTGACAAGAGTAAGCACCCCGACCAAGAAGTAACTCCCTGTTTGGAGTAAGCCCCAATATAGAATTTCCCACTGCAACTAGCAGCCAGATACAGGCCAATGCCAGTGGCCAGTATCTTATAACCCTTTCTTCTTTCAATCTATCTCCAAGTCTCCATCCAACTCCCTTTTAAAACGAAGCACTATAACAGAATTTCAGCTCACAAGTTACAACAAGCTTCACTGGCATAGTCCTAAATGTTACACTAACAGTTTCACAAGGCTGTTCGTCCTCTCTAGTCTCTTCCTTTCCAATGTCCCCTTTTTTACATACCATAATAAGCACATTACTGAGTAGTTTTCACAAACTACTTGCACAAACAAAAAGTCATGATTCAGAACAACTAACTATTATAAAATAAGAAGTTATCAACAAATATAATTTTTATACAAGTATAATTTCACCTTTGTGGAAGGACCTAGGGCATCCATCACAAAGTAAAAGATTCCCACCATCTGCACAAATGATGCATAGGTCATCATTGTCTTTAGCAGAATTTTTGTTGCGTTTCAATAATAGAGACAATGCGAATTCATGTAGAGACACCCCATTGGATATGTATATATAGGAATAGCTGCAAAACACAGAAAGAAATACAAATTTGAAAAGCAATTAAAGAAATCTATAAATATGTTCTCAAAAAAAAAGACATCTATAAATCAGCAGAGAGAGATAGGACTTACGGTTTTCTGCGTGATGCCCAGCCAGCGTGAGCTTCAAATTGTGAAGGACTGATCTGCTCATTTAAGGCAAGAACAATTAATAGCTCGGTTAGAATTTTGAGAAAGTCAAAAAAATGGAGTGTAAGGGTTACCTCGCTATTGCAGCAACGACAAAATATTCCAGTGCCCGTCTTATATCCCTCCAGCAGTTTCTGTAAATAAATTAGCATAATAGGAATAAGTAATAACTAATAACCATATATTGGCATGTAGAGTTTAATCTCCAACACCTTTCCACGAGAAAAATATGCTACTTCAGTTCCATTCGGTAATCCACCCTTCTCAAAGACCAACTTATGCATCTTCTGATCTCTATATAAGAAGATAGATTATAAGATCAACAAAAATTCATTACTCATGACATAAACATGTTATGCAACAAGAAAAGCGGTATATGAATAACAAGCATTAACAAGACAATAGAATACTGCACCAACTTTTTCGTAATCTTCCATCGGCTACTGGAAGCAGTTTTGGAGTTGCTTCGAAATGGAACAGATTTTGATAGCCTGAATCAATCCGGTAGAAGTATTACACAAAGCAAAACAAGATTGATATGATTGCATATAAGAAATTCACCTAAATAAAGTACTTACTTTTCGGAAACCTTCCTTCGACTCTTATTTTGCACTGGAGCACTTTGAGGGGACTTTGGAACCGGTGCCATATTTTTTGAAAGATTTCCTTCGCTCTTATTAGGTTGGCTAGGGGACTTTGGAACCAATACCATCTTCTTTGAAACCTTTCCTTTACTCTTACTTTGTGATAACTTGTGCACCGAAGCACTTCCGGGGGACTCTGGAACCAAAACTGATCGTAATGTCCTGAAGTAAAACACACGGAAGAATGTCAAAATGCAGATATTAAAACTTTAGTAGATTTAATATACGTTATAATTTGACAAGATTGCAGGATGGCATACATAAAATCTCACTAAAAATAAATTAATTAAGCAGAAAAACGCACTTCTTCGTTATATCTATTTGATTATTCTCTCGTGACAAAACACGTACTGAAGCCCTTCTTGGGGATACAGAAGCCAAATCTAGCTCAGAGGACCTAATGTAACCCAGATCAAAGTATATCATATTAGGAAAAAGAAACAGCAATAAATTACATATTCTTTGCAAAAGAGAGTAGATATTCAACTAAATCTGGAAAAAACAGAGAAAATACCAACTTTCTATATAGATTCCTTTTACTACTTTTCCGGGACGAAGTACACACTTTAGCACTTGTAGCGGAGTTGAATACCACAACTGGACTTACAGACCTGAAATTTCCCAGAAGAAAGCATAATAGAAAATAAAAGCCAAATATGAAATCAATTTAAAAAAAAGCTTCATTGCAAACTACAATATGTATATATGTGTGTGTGCATATATATATATATATATATATATATATATATGCACACACATATACATATGTAATAAACTCAATTTAAATCATGCATATTTAAATTCTGAATTATGACCTGAAAACCCCAACCCCGGATTAGGATATAATAATTGTGAGACTTTGCCGGTGATGTCAATGCTAAAGTGAAAGTGTGAAACCCAAGATCCAATTATTAAGTAACTAACACAGAGTTAGTTCTAAGCAGTAGCAGCATCATAATTTTATCTTCAAGTATGTAACTAAGCAAGACATTGGCCACAAAGATACAGGATTAGCAGCCAGTAAGAACAATACAGTTAGATACAAAAAGAACAGGGGGGTGATTTGGAAGCAGCAATCTATTATCGAGTCGTCTTATTGGGAATGACAAAATCTGAATACTCAAACTTTCATATCCAACTGAGTTTTCAGAAAACCGATCGAGTTTCAGCAAAATCAACTCTCTGGGATCATATCAATTGATTGAAAAACCTGAAAAAGAATTTTGTTTTGGAGGGACTATACCCCATTTGTAATGGATTCAAAGGATTGGTTCGCCCTTCAAGGGAACATAACAAAATTCACTTGGAAACAACAAAAATTATCTATTCAAGGGGGAAATGGCTGACATATTGTTCTACCACAGAAAATAAATTTGATTCTTGCCTTTCAAAGAATTTCCATGTAACACCAGAACAATATTTATAGGATTTAAATACACCTTAAGAGCATATTCATCTTTTATTCTAAAACAATCTGCATTTTTACTCTTTGGCTTAGTAACAGATAGAAAAGAACAATAAAGATTAATTGATGTGTGAAATTAAGAGGTGGAGTTGACGAATCTAATTAACTAACCTTAAATATTACACCGCAAAACCAATGATGTGAGAACTGAGAAATGTAAAAAATTGGTGGAGAAGGTGATGCCTGTCGCGGCCGCAAATGATGACTGATGAGAAGAGTTTTGCCCTAAATGTCTATTATATATATATATATATATATATATATGCTAGGGGTAATTCCGGCATGTTTTGTTCGTAATGCTAATCAGTCCCATACCTGACCCTAAATCTTTAGGGTCTTGTTTTTTGCTCCTATACCCGCCTCCCCAAAACCATTTCATTAGGCTACTGGTCAGGTGGGTCCACACAGAAATTATTTTTATTCACGGAAATTATTTCTATAAAAGATTATCAATGTTACAATAAAGGAGCATTTATGATAAAAACCAACTCCTAACTAAACAAATCAGATTCGGAGACTTCACTATTTACTTAGAATGGTGTCTTTTATTTCTGTTTTCAGTCTGAAAAATAATTACTTTTTGGCTGTTTTCTTTGACTTTATATTCACTTATATCAACCATGTTGTTGGTCTTATATTTTTATTTTCAATCAATGAAAAATATTTTTTTGGGTTTATTCTTTGACTTTACAATTTTCTACTAATCATATAGTTGTGACCAAAGGGAACGTGATTCAAATTATCTCCAACTTAACTCGGGATTAAAAAGTGATGCTACGATTCCTAGAATCAAATCAATATTTGTCACAAGATTATACTGTAAAGGCGAAATATCAGCCAGTGTAGTATTGAAAATTTTGTAAAGAAGGGATCGAGGTTAGCTCAGACATGTCAGCGCAGCAACCGAGTTGGATCTGCGACAACATTGTGTTTCTATAGCCTAAATTCTGCAAAAGAAATCAACACTCTAGGCTAGACTCATCATTCTCAGCCACATTGAACATCAGAAAAAGAGATGAAGAAACACACAGCTACAGATCTAAGCTCGTCTTATATTCGCTGCACCCTCTCATGTGGTGGTCTTCATCAGTCATCCATCATCATCACAGAAATCGCAAGCACTCTTCCACTCTCTATATCAATGTCTCAAACCCTCATCAAAAAAATAATAAGCCCTAGGACCAATTTCACGACTCTTCCTTTGTTAGAGCTAAGAATAATTGGAATCATGATATATTTTGGTTATTAATTGTTTATACTAATTTAACGTTAATAATATAAATGACTTATTACCCCTGATTAAATTTAATATTCCCTAGTTAAACTTTGATTAGTTTAAAATAACTTAGTAGACCCTACTTAACCATATAATTGAGTAACGGCTAATTAGTCATTTTAAGCTAATAGGAGTTAATTTGGGTATAAACTGTTGATTGGAATTTTTTTTCCCAAAATTTAAAATTATCACGTGGCTAACGATTGAATTGCTATCTTGGGTCTTCTTAGCTAGGTTTTTCTACTACCACTAATATTTTCTCCTAGCTTTGTACATTTAGAAGGTCAAGGTTCCCTAAAAAATTAAAGCATTTTTTATCGGTGATCAATCGTATATGATTTATTGCAAAGGCATAGGCCTTACAAACAAAACGCTATGTTTGTGGAATTTTCTTTTTTGGAATTTTTGAGGAGGCTTGGGAATCCCTTTACTTCCAAGATTATTTGGAGGTGTTTTTGTTTTGCTATTTTAGTATATGGACTAAAAGGAATGCTGGAATTTTCGTTGATATCCCTCTCTCTCCCTTCCTCTTCTTTGGGATAGATATGGGCTTAGACTACGGGAGCTCAAGGATCAATATTGGCTTCGACTACGGGAGCTCTTAGTTGAGTTTCTATTTAAGATGGTCATAGAGATTGGCGAGTGCTTCATTAGTTTTTCTACATATTTTTACTTGTATTTCATTCGACACTCCCTTTCTGTAATCTATTTGCTATCTAAGCAAACTTCTATTTATCTAATAAAAGAGGAAAATGAAACAAGCCTGACAGGCTTCCATATTCTCATTCAAAGAATGATAGGTGTACTATATTGAATAACTATTTTATCAAATTGATCTTCAGCGATGTTCTTACTTTCTAGAAACACTGTGTCTCATTCAATTTATATTAAGGAATCTATGTAGCTTCTTTGTGCATCTCCCAATATCGGTTCAAGTTAGCTAGCCAATTCTAAGTTCTAAAACCAGTTCCATTATCGAAACCACAACTTTGAGCCATGTCCAGGAGATAAAGCTTTTTTCATTCTTGTTCTTTTTTCAGTATATTTATTTTTTAATGAGCAAGAAAAATATACAAAACACAACAATAACAAAATTGGTGCCATCACACTACACTTTTTTTTCCAGTATTATCTTAATCAGAGAAAAGTTTCTAAGTGGTCCATGTCATCATGGTTCTAGAACCAGTTGTCAGCATTACATAACACCACAGTATTAAAGAATGAGTACTACTATGTATCCCCATTGTAGAATGTAGCTAGCCACTACAGTGCTGATATGGCCATTACTGTATGCAGTTTGTTGGTAACAAAATCTGCTTTGCAAAGGGGGTTCCTCCCCTCAGCTGATTCTTATAACAGTATAATACAATATTACTTATGAATAAGTAAATAAACATCATGAGCAATTCAGACATTAAAGTCTCAAACAACAAGTATAATCAATCTAAGCTTGTCACCAAAAAAACACATTTACTTATATTCATGAAATCTAGAGCAGTATTGAGTAGTACAAGAGTGATTTAGAGTATAAATAAACCATAACTTTAAGCTATAAGAGACAAAAGTAAAAAGTTCATCTAAATATCTAATAAAAATGTTCAGGAAGACATACCTAGCTTCAACTTCAGTTGGTTTTGTTGGGTTAGCTTGCAATTTCAATAAATCTATACATGAATCACAAATTTGTCCCACATTTCCAGCATGTGTCAAATGAAATGATCCTAAACAAATCATTTAATAATTTGAACTCATTTTCTAAAAAATTGGGAAAATGATCAAAGTAAAAGCTTACTTAACCCTTTATTATCAACCCCAACCCCCTAAAAAAGGACCATTAACTAACCCTTGCAATTCCGACAAGTGATAGGTTCTTTTGTGGTCAATGGGCCAATAATACTCTGAATATTTGTTACTAATGTCCCCAGAGAATACTTGTTACATGCTTTCACCACCTCAAGGAGGCTTTTCCCATTCTCAAGGCAGATGTACTGTGCTGCACGTTTGTACACTTTACAAGCATGGATCTCAAAAGCACTAGGAGGAACAACCTACATATATGAAGGTATGATGGTTAGCTATATACACAAGTAACTCCAAAAGGAGAGTGAAATACGAAAATACCCACTCTGGATCCCTTGCACAAACTACAGTAGCACAAGATTCCAGTGTCTTTGATTGCTCCTCGAAGAGCAAATTCCTATTATGAAAACACAAATGAGTGAATTTGGTAAACTAATAATAACAAGGGCGCATGAAAATACGAAGACTGCAATCTACAAAAAATGATTGAAAATACTTGCATTTCATATCAGAATACATAGGGAGTTGTCAAAGCAAACTAATATTAGTCGGGCTAACAAACAGCTTAGTCTTAAAATCTGAGGAATCAAACCCATTTACAATTCTTACTAGAGATAAATTTCACATGTTCCGAGTGTTTTGTAATACCCTGCCTCAACTACTTTCAACTGCTAA
Source organism: Panax quinquefolius (assembly GCA_020205615.1). Classification (NCBI taxonomy): domain Eukaryota; kingdom Viridiplantae; phylum Streptophyta; class Magnoliopsida; order Apiales; family Araliaceae; genus Panax; species Panax quinquefolius. The sequence continues at coordinate 19,614,688 of CM035171.1, forward strand.
TGTACCAATAGTTGCCATTTTCTCCAAGAGCCTAATACTATTTTCCGCTCACCCTAATAAATCATCCGGGCCGTCCAAAGTTTGGGATAAATCCCACCGCCCATGTAGTGCCGGAGGCACGGGACACAGCTAGTACATATAGAGAGAGAGAGAATAGATTCTGATGAATGTTAAATGTTTTTATGAAAAGTTAAAAGTTCCATGGATTATTAAGTGTAAGTTTTATAATTGCTTATATAGCTCTGCCATTTACCGCATACATTCCATGTTTGAAATATATGTAGAATGCACCTATATCTAGTGTAAAATAGCAGTTGAAGACAAGAATATAATTATGGCATAGGCCACGGGTCAGTCATGAGATACGTTATTGCATTTTTATCCACAACCCAGATATTGCTATAGATATTAAAATTTTAACAATGACAAGCACTACCTTCTTTCCACACCCATTGTAAAAAACTGGATAATCTTCCAACAAGCCGGTCTCCAAGAGACCCTTCACAGTTGTAGGCCTCCTATTCAGCTGAATTTGCTTCGAAACTTTAAATTCCAACTCATTTCCATTCCCATCAGTTTTTAACACCACTTTCTCTGCCTTCGCCAATTTTGTTTCTACATTCTCACCAACAGGTTCTTTCAATGCCGATCGCGTAAACCTCCTAGGAACTTCAACCGACTGCAACACATGTTTCTTCCCACTTACACCTACTGGCGCTTCAGAATCACCCTTCGGTTCCTCCACAATTACAGAACCATCATTTTCAGTTGAGATCCTGAGCCGTTTGTTTCTTTGATACACATTTAGTGCACTGCACTTACTGATCGAAACTCTAATTTCAGGAGACTGATCAATGGATCCGTTCATTTGAGAGAGATTGTGAGGGAGATCGTTAGGTGTAGGCTTTGACGAGCGAGTTCGTCCGAGTGACTCACTGAGCTGCGACTGAGCCTCCAATGCGAAAGCTAACTCGCGCTTCATAGCAGCAGTAGTAGTTGTGTTCGAACGAGTGAACACAACAACAAATAGGGACTGAACCGAATCGAGCCTAAAGATCTATAATACGGGTATGAGTCGTATATACAGATGTCTGTATTTATTTTTCAGATTCAATCGATTCGTTTGGAGCGCTGTGTAAACCCTTAAAATTCCTTTGGGGGAGAAGAACAGATTGACAGAGAGGCAGACTCATAGAAGAAGGTAATTAAATAATGGAAAATGATATCCAGTCTTTAGTAATTTATTGACTACCCTAAATTGCCATTGTCCAAACAAGCCCTTGCGCCGTTGTATAATCCTACAATTTAATGGCTTCGTCGATTCTCTTTTCAATTTTTTTCCTTTGCTTTTTTTTTTCTAACACCCAGTAATTATTTGATAAATTATTTTAATTTTAAATTGGTAGAGTTGTATTTTGATCTAATTCTGACTATCTATATTTGTATGATTTTAAGATTTACAGTTTGGACAGGAATTGGCAGTGCGTATCCGGTATCTGTAATTCTGTATTGCTTCTTTAGATTCTTCGAATTAAAAAAACATAAAATACAATTATTACTACAATGATATCACTAATTATTTTTTCGTCTTAAAATTAAAGTTATAATTTATTTTTAAAGTTAAACGATAATATATTAAATTTTAAAATTAATATGACTCTTAAAAGTTTAAAATAAAATAAATTTTATAATTAATAGTTTTTATTATATACTAGTTATATCAACTAAAATTAAATAAATTCATATCAATTTGAAATTTAATATGTCGTCGTCCTTTAAATATAAATATTAAATTGTAACTCTAATTTTAAAATGAATGGAATATTATTATTGTGACGCCTTTTGAAAATAGGTATCGTCGTCCTATTCTACGAGTCGTCAAATACATAGTACACACAATAAATACAATCTTTAATATACAACAAGAAAAAACTATGAGTTTTAATACAAATCTTGTCTTCTGACAATATCCACTCTCGAATAAGTCTCATTACATTTATTGTCACATTATTTAATGTAATAGTGAGGACTACTAATATCTATCATTTGGTCCATCACTCCGCTCCCGACTAAATAAAATTTATATTCTCATTTCACAGAAGAAACGATTGAAAGAAATGGGTGAAATTTCAACTAGTCAAAGAAGAAATATTATGACTAAAGATAATGCGAATAAATTATCATTAGCATTAAACAAGTGTTAAACCGATACAATATAACAAACATCGTTTTTAACGAATGAAAAAACAAACAATCCATTAAAAGAGTCAAGTAGATAATAAAATCTACTATCTTTTATGATTTAAAAGGTTTTTCATGACTTTTTATCATTTGAGACTCGAACAATAAATAATCCACATCATCGAATCACCCCTTCGCAGCTACTACCCATGATATATTCTTTTAAGATCACGACCACAATTATCCATGCACTACGGGCCAATAATATTTTTGTATTCATTAATGGTCATGATCACGCCAACAACTCGTCCATCAACGACTACTACGGTAATGAGGGACTTTTTTACCACATTATTTGTAACATTACGATTACGATGATTACAATCAATAATCCCCAGTCATTAATAATCATACCAAATCCATCTATGCACTACTGGCCACGAGATGACTTTCAAAAAATATAAACACGTGAGGATGATGACAATGATATAAAATTCAATAAAACAAGTTCAAGAATTAATTTATTCAGAAATAATAATGTCCAAATTGTCAACATGATATTGCTTTCAGAGTAAAAATTCAAGAATGCTCGGAAGAATATTTCTATAAAAGATCTTTGGATAAAGCATGAAATATCGAGGATATTCCACTAATTTTATGGAGTATAAAGTCAAAACTTTAACCAACCCAAGTATAATAACGAATGGAATAACAAAAGAAATCACCACGCATGCAGTCTTGGCGTGACGCGTTATTCCAATGAATAATAAATGTAAATCAATTGATTTAAATTAAGCAAGCGGGATGTTCCAACGTAATAATAAAGAAGAACCAGAATTCAAAGATAAAACGCATGCATGACGAGGATATTCCAACAAAATAATAATAAAGACGGAACCAGTGCGGCGTAAAATCGTAAAACAGGATATTCCAATGAATAATAATAAAAGGCGGAAACAAAATCCAAAATAAAAATGCATGCATGCGATATATTCAAATGAATAATAATAAAGACGGAATATTAGAAGAATGTCATCAAGTATAGGGTAGTCCGCATTATCTTTTGGTTATTCCAAAGAATAATAAAGAATGGAATAACAAAAGTTCTCTTCATGTGAATACAAAAAAAAATACCTTTCTGAGTACAACAAATAATATCCCTTACCGTAAAAGAAATCCAAATATAATAGTAGGGAAGTAGCGAATACTTTTCTATAGTTTTTTTATAATTTCTCTCTCAGAGTTTACGTGAATTAAGTAAGAAATAATGAAAGAATGAGCTTATTTATAGAAGAATGGATCGCATACGAAGAACTAACTTATGAACGGTCCAGATTGATTTACTTTAAACGCAGGCGGTCCAGATTGGTTTACTGATAAAATATAATATATTCTATTTATAATCTAATAAAATGAACAACTTTATAAAAAGATTTTCTTATCTGAATACCTATGCGAGCCTTTATTCAAATACTTATGTGTGACAACCCCAAAATAGGTCCATACCATCCAACCTATTACGAAGTCGCCAAATACATGGTACGTAAAACAACTACAACTTTATTACAACAATTGTCAGACAAAATACAACAACACATATATGTGAGTTTGGATACAAATATATATCAAATGTGACACATGTCCCAACCGTGACAATGACCTCACATGATGACACCTTACATAAAAAATATAGTCAAAAACTGCTTTTAAAATTAAAATCTTTGGGAAGTGCTCAAGAAAACCTTCGTCATATATGGGAGGCCATGCTCAGGTTATGATAGATATCATATGGCCCGCGTAATTATCCTTGGTTGATCTAATAGACCCCAAAAAAAAAAACAAGAAGATTACTATCATATTCTTCCCAATGGTAAGTCTTCTCTCGACATATCATTATCTCCACTGCCTCTAATTGAGAAATATACTTCAAACAAACACCAAGATTATATAGGTAGTCTTGTATATATACTCAAAGTAGTGGATGAGCACATCCACTCTTTTATGATGATACGAGGTTGTATGTCATTAGACATCTTGTATGATAATAACAAAACACCCTTTCCAACGTTGGGTTCGCCTCACCTCATATAACATTAAATGATGTATTATAGAAAGTCAATCGCTTATATTCTTGTTATCCCTCACTCGACCCAAATTTACACTTTTTATTACCCGAAAGGAATTGTGAATTGCAAAAAAGGTGAGCACAACTAAATTTCAAGAAAGAATATCATGACTAAAGATAATTAAATTATCAATAGCTTTCATCAAGAATAAATCGTAGATTTAGAACATATGGTAGATGATAAAACTTTTCAACCATAGTTGCAAATGAACGAAAGCAATCCATTAGAAGAGTCAAATAGACCATAAAGTCTATTATCTTCTCCATGTTAAAAGTCCACCAACAATGTTTTATCCATCGTAACATTAATCAATAGCCTTTCCACAATTATATGAATAACTCATAATCATAATTATAATTCTAAATTCTTCTTCTCATCCGTGACGAAGATAATTTTCATCACATGTCTTTACCGAAACATCAAAGATCATGGTTATACCAAATCACGCCTTCTGCTTTATAATCATATTAATAAATTCATCTTTGTCTACTACCAAAGATATTCATCAACAATTCATCTTTTGCACTACAAAAGCCAAAGATATTCAACAACAGTTCATATTTGCAAAGATATTCATCAAATATATTCATCAATAAAGATTCATATTTGCACTACATTCATCAAATATATTCATCAATATTCATATTCATCAATCATCTACTACGCCAAAAGATATTAATATCTCAAAGAAATATATAATCATTTCGTAATTTATATAAACAATAATTATAACCATGTTGATCATTTCACCTTTGCACTTAAGCTAAAGATATTCAATTATAAATTCAATGGTCATGATCATACCAAATAACAATTCAACTTTTGCACTATCGCCAAAGAGAACCCATAGTCACGATCATACCAATAATCTACCCATCTTTACACTCAAGTCAAAGAGAAATATCATCATTAGGGTTATAAAAATGTTATATATAATAATAAAAATCAATATAATCAAAACATCAAGATTTAATCTCAAGAGTAATATTCATAAATCAAATATAATTTGTTAAAAAAAAGAACCCAATTTTAAAAATAAGAACTAAATCAAAGATAAAAGTTGAATAATAAACTCATCCACATTTAAAGGTAGAAATTTTACAATAAAATTCATACCAATATTTCCATAATGATATTGAAATAACATTTCTTAAACTTATAAACAATTTATTTTAATTGTTTACACTTTACTAATAATGCATTTAATCATCTTAAAATGCCAAACTCATAAGATTTCATCACCAATAACCAAAACCCTCATCAAAATCAGATATACCTCATATATAGGATTCTCAAGCCATAAAATCCTATTTTCAAATTTCTTACCTCACATAACATATTTAATTCATTTACTCATAACTAGTCTATTTTCATGAAAAATACCAAATCAGTTCTAAAAATATTTCTTTTCTGGGATTTAGCAGAATATAGTCCCATATTAAACATATATTTTTCTCAAAATTTTTAAAATTCATTTACTATTTTTTTATATGGCCAAAACCGCCGAATATTTAGACATTTATCATAAATTGTACTTTTATCCAAAAATTTAGAAATTCACAGAGTACACTAATATTATATAGATATACTTCCAATAAAAATTTCATCAATTTTGGAGTTAACCACAAGGAGTTATAAGCGGTTTACTTTTAAAATAGTCTTTTCTCATAAAAATTCATAACTCCTAATCTATACATCCAAAAATCATCATTTTGGACACAATCAATAAAACTCATCAAAATATCATTTCAAATTTTTCCAAAATTTTGAAGGTCGAAAAATTACGAAACCGAAAAACATAATAACCCTTAAAATCCCTTATTATCCTTTACCTCTCAAAAGCAGAAGATTTCGATTGGATATCGGATATAAAGAAGGAACTTGTAACGATATATCAACACTCAAAGTATCAAAATACTCACAAGAATACGCCGATAATAGAGAGAGAAAGAGAGAAAACTTGTTTCGTGTGATTTTCAATTCTAACTTAGTCCTCTATTTATAGGAAAATGTTAAGACACCAAGGCAGTAAAATTCTAACTAAAATACTATATTTATGGTTTTACCTCGCTACTATTCCACACCAAAAAAAAAAACATCTTCCCAAAACAACCAAAAGTGGGGCCCATCCATTTCTAGAATTTTCCACCAAAATTATTTATAAACCTAATTTCCTAATCATTCACCTCTTAAAATTCATAACAAATTATACGTTAATTTTAAACGGCTCAAAATTTGTGGACATATACTCAACTTATATATGTATAACATATCCAAAAATCACAACGATCCAACGGTTTGGATTAAAATATTATAACTCACACAATAAAGTTGTAAGAACAATCGATTTGATCTATTAATACATCCAATCCGACAAAATACCGATAAAATACCTCAACATTAATTCCTTCATTTATAACCACATAAATAAATCCATATTTTTGGGATCCATTTAGTATTTTTCATGAAAATAGTTTAGTTATATAACATATGAGTTAAATATGTTATGTGAAGTAACAAAGTTGAAAATAGGATTTTATGGCTAGAGAATCCTATATAGTAGTATATGCATATTTTTTTTGAGGATTTGATAATTGGTGATGATATCTTATGAGTATGGTATTTTGAATGATTAAATGCATTATATGGTAAAGCGTAAACAATTGAGAAATAAATTATTTATAAATTTAAGAAGTGATTAAAATATTGTTATAATATTAATGATATTAGATTATGAGATTATTAAGTGATTGATAACATGGGATATTCTAACCATTGAATCTCGGATAAATTATAAATGTTTAATATTTATCCTTTATCTCATTTGATTGATTCTTTATATCATTATCCTCATGCTTATATTATGTTGAAAGTCATTACATGTAAGCACAGTATTCCTAAGATGGACTTGGTATGATTATGACCGTGATTGTTTTGGTATAATCAAGACCCCAACTTTTATAAATAAAGATGAATTTTTCTATAAATATTATTTTTGAATATTATGGAATAAATTTGATATAATGTTATAATAGTTTTGGGTAATATTTATAAATTTTGCAAAGTATGCAAGTTGTTATAAAATATTCGTTTTCTGGGAATATTCTTTTGTTAGGAATATTCGCATAACGGCTCAATCATCATCAGTGGACCCCACAATGTAATTATTGGCTTGATCGAGAAAACGACAAAAAATATTTTATAAAAATAACTACGAGGTGTTACCGTTAAAACCGTGCTGAACTACCCTATGGTAAAAGTACAAGAATACGCCAGAGTCGATAAGAAGACACTCAGATTGATTATCGATGCTTACGCGAGAAGTCACTCACCATGCTCAATTATCGCTACAAAGAATTGTCGATCATATCTCTTATATTATCGATTCAATTATCATCACAAAGATCATCCGTATAATATGTTATAAAGATTAAATCAATAATTGAGACGACAAGTTATAAAATGATTAATAATTGTCGAAAGATTAAATATGTGTCATGAAAAAAAAAATGATTTGTGGTAAGTTTGATTATTTTACGGGGGGGCTCATATGTCATCATCTAAGAGTCTCTTCACAATAAGAATTATTTACTCTTTCAATAGTAATTACCTTCACAATAGTAATTACCTTCATGAATAGTATTTACCTTCACAATAAGAATTACCTTCATGAATAGAATTACCTCAGGAATAGTATTTACCTTCAATAATATTTACCTTCGTAATAGTACCTTACCTTCGCTAATAGTAATTACCTTTACCGTACGCGTCAACCACTTGTCGCTTCACATTACAAAAGGCCGAACCACTTGTCGCTTCACATTACAAAAGCGCCAAACCACTTTTTCTTTACAAAGCCAACCACTTCGCCAAGCCACTCACACTTTTCACAGAAAGCAAAGCTAGAAATCTTCTATAAATAGAGGCCTAGGGCTTCATTATTTTTTTCACTTAATTCATTCAAGCTATAGAGAGAGAGAAAGTATAGAGAGAAATAAGAGAGAAAGAAGAAGAGTATTTTGTTACTACACCGCAGCAGATTCAATCTCCTACCAAATGTAAGGGGTGTTATTCTTTCTTATTCATGAAGAGAACTGTTGTTATTCCATCGCTTATTATTCTGCTGAAATAACTCAGATAAGCGGTTTACCCTATACTTGGTGACATTCTTTCTATTATTCTCGCTGAACATCCTGCTCAGTGTGTTTTTACACCTGACCGGTTCCGCCTTTTATTATTATTCTGCGCTGAACATCCTCGTCAGTGTTTTACACCGACCGGGTTCCGCTTTTTTATTATTCTCGCTGAACATCCTCGCTCGTGTGTTTTACACCCCACCGGGTTCCGCTTTTATTATTCTCGCTGAATATCCTATCTCGTGTTTTTACACCGGATCCGGTTCCATCTTTATTATTCTCGCTGAAACATCCTCGCTTGCAGAAATTTCACCGACCGTTTCCGTTATTTATTATTCTTCTTGAATAACCGCTCTCGTCTCGGCCTATCGCATGCACGGTGATTTCTTTTCTTTATATTCCATTCTTTATTATACCCAAATAAGTTAAAACTTTGACTTCTATACTCCATGAAATGAAATTAGTGAATATCCTCGATATTTCATGCTTCATCCAAAGATCTTTCATGGAAATATTCTTCCGATCATTCTTGAATTTTACTCTACAAAACAAAGATTATGTCGATAATTTGACGTTAATAATTCCTGATAAAATAATTTTGAACTTGTTTTATCAATTTTATATCATTGTCATCATCCTCATGTTTATATTTTTTTTTAAGTCATCTCGTGGCCCAGTAGCATATGGATGGACTTGGTATGATTACGACCAGAGACTATTCTTGTAATCACGACCGTAATGTTACAAATGATGTGATAAAAATCCTCAAAGGGTCAGAAGTGTATCGATGGACAAATTGTTGGTACGATCATGACTATTAATGAATACACAAATATTCTCGCCCGTAGTGCATGAATAATTGTGGTCGCGATACTAAAGAATATCCTCGTCAGAAAGGTGGGTGATTCGATGATGTGAATATTTATTAAAGTCGAGTCTCAAATTATAAACAAATGATGAAAAACTTTTAAAACCTAAAAGATAGTAGATTTTATTTTCTACTCACTTTTTTTTTAATGGATCAGATATTCACCGCAGCTTAAACCGGTCATTTCATTGTATTTTATCGCTTAATATTATCAAGACTATTGATAATTTATTCTCGCATTATCTTAGTCATAATATTTCTTACCGGGCTAGTTGAGCTCACCCTTTCTTTCACCGTTTTCTTCGTGAAATGAGAATATAGCCGGGACGAGCCTGGGAAACGAAAGTGATGGTCCCGAAGATAAGATTAGTAGTCCCTCACTATTCTCGTGAAATAAAGGTGATAATAATCAGTAATGAGGACTTTTTTTTGAGTTTGTATAATATCTAGTAGATTTATATTTGTATTTAAACTCACGCTTATGTCGATTGCATACCTACGCTTATGTTAATAAGTTGTATTTAAATTCAGACTACGTAAGTGGCGCACCCAAGACGGGTGATGTATACCTACCTTTTTTGGGCCACAACAGTATCGTAGCTTAGGATACGATCCCCGCTAAGATGTGAGAATAGTACTAGAGGGGAGAGAGACGGAATACCTTCTCTAGCTATTTGACCTACCTAAGTTTATGTGCTATTTTATCGGTTGGTCGTAAGATAGGATAATTTGTTATACGTCAATTAACCTTTTGTTTTGTGGCAAGATCTCAAAATGACATCCGAGAATGTTGAGAATAAGAATGGAGCGCAGCATCGCCGATTCACCACATATCAATAATCGTGATAATGTGCATCGTGAAGGCGATAATCCTCACGCAAAACAACAACACCGACCAAATGATGAACGATCAAATGTTCGAGGGCTTTATGCAATTTATGCAACAAAGAAAGCAGAGCGACTTCTCGCCCAAAACGTAGTGGAAACACGAAACTCTCTCCAGCACACCGCTAAACAATTCAAGGAGCCGACCACCGAGTTTAAGGGAGAGCCAAAACCACTTCCGCTAAGCACGATAAAGCAGATTACCAAGATATTTGATGTCTGGGATGCTCCGAGGAGCAAAAGGTTCCTTTGCCGCTTTTTTGTGTCATGCGAGAGGCGGATTACATCGTGGAATCCAGAAACGACTCAACCAAATTGCATCAAGATATCTTGGGAGAAGTTCCAGAGTCGTTCAACGACAAATACTTTCCGAAAAGTATTCGCCATACGGGGAGGTGGAGTTTATCAAGTCGAACAAAACAATACGACCGTGTCGCAATACGAGGCAAAATTTATGAGTTATCACTAAGCATATTCCCCACTCGTGGATAATGAAGAGAATGGCGCGAATGTTTTTAAGAGGTTTGAAGTCGAGATACGCCAACATCTTATTTCTCATAAACCGTGTTTGTATTCGATGTTGTAAATAGGGCTCAGCTTAGTGGAACGCGATAACGAGTCAACGCAACTAAAAGAGAGCAAATTAAGAAAAATTATAATACCAAATGGAGAGTCATCGAAGCTGACAACAAGCGTGAGGGAATCAATGTGCCGATATGGTAACCACTTCTGGGTAATCGTACAAAAACAATAAGAATGGACATTTCAAGAAAAGGAGATTCAACAATGATGGAAAGACGCCAAAGACCAAAGACCCATTGTTAAGGAAGGAGAAAGACCACCCATCATATGCTTCAAATGCGAGGAGAGGGACACATCACCAAATCAAGCCATGCCATCCAAAAAGCATGTTATAATTGTGGAAGAGAAGGTCACTTAGCTCGATTTTTGTCATCATCAAGACAAATTCAATAGGATGGAGGCACCAAAGGCCATCCCGTAAAATTCAAAACCCAGAAGGCAAGGGGAGAGCATTTGTCATGACCTCCCAAAGAGCAAGGAACTGAATGAGGTCATCACGTAAGCTTATCATAAACTCTAATGAAGTCTATACTTTATTTGATACCGGTTTACCCATTCTTTTATTTCTCCTACTTGCGCCATCGATTAAATTTGACTCGAGAAATTAGACTTCGACTTATCTCGTGGAAACTCCGCTGGAGAAACCTTCATTACATCCACCGCTTATAAGTCTTGTTTGGTTCAAATCGGCACTTCACATTACCCGTCGATCTTATTTCATTAAAAATACTTGATTTTGACGTGATTCTAGGATCGATCGTTAACTACTTATCATGCAAAATTGATTGTTTTCGTAAGGTCATTAGCTTTCATATTCCTAATCAACCTATTATGCTAATTCAAACGACCAAACCATTAAAATCAATCACTACCATCTCAAGCCATAAAGCTATTCGCTTATCAAAAACTGGATGTCAAGCTTTCTTAGCTCATGTCACATTTTAAATAAAAATACGCCGCTTTTAAACGATATTCCTATTGTTAATAAATTTCCGACGATTCTCAAGAACTTCCCGCCTACCCCCAGAGCGTGAAATTGAATTTTGTATCGACTTTGAACCCAAGATAAAAACCTATTTCCAAAGCCCCATATCGAATGGCTCTATCAAACTTCGTGAGTTAAAGACCCAACCGCAGAATTGTTAGACATCGGCTTTATTCGCCCCTAGTACTTCTCCTCGGGTGCTCCTGCTCTATTCGTGAAGAAGAAAGATGGGAGTATGCGATTTTGTATTGATTATCTGAGTCAATCACGTCACCATCAAAAATAGGTATCCATCGCCACGATTGATGACCTGTTTCACCAACCAGTAAGGAGCCAAATTCTTTTCAAAGATCGATCTTCGCTCCTGATATCACCAATTGAAGATTAGAACCACGACATTCCAAAGACGGCTTTTCGTAACTCCTAAGACGGCATTATGAATTCCTAGTCATGTCCTTTGATCGACTAATGCCCCGCCGCTTTCATGGATATGATGAACCGAGTATTCAAGGAATATTTAGATCACTTTGTGGTCGCCTTTATCGATGACATCCTTATTTATTCCAAAAGCCGTGAAGATCATGAGCAACACTTGAGGTCGACACTCCAAAAGCTTCGTGAATATAAGCTTTATGCCAAGTCAAGAAATGCGAGTTCGTCAAGAAGAAGTAGCATTCCTCGGGCACGGTATCAAGTCATGGAATATCCGCTGACCCAAGAAAGATCAAGCTATTCAAAGTCGGGAACAACCTAAATCAAAGACCAAGCACGAGCTTTCTGCTTAGTTAAGCATTATCTGAGATTCGTGGAAGGATTTTCTCGAATCGCTATTCCATCGACTCAAATTGACTTTGAAAGATACAAAGTTCTATTGAGCGAAGAATGTGAGAAGAGTTTTCAAGAACTCAAGAGAGACTTATTTCAAAGACTGCTCGGACAATACCATCCGCCTTGAGGGATTTGTCATCTACAAAGATGCTTCGCAAAGGGTCGGGATGTGTTCTCATGCAACATGGAAAAGTATATAGCCTTATGCCTCATGACAACTCAAAGAATATGAGAGGAATTATCCTACCATGATCTAGAGTCAAGTAAATGTTGTTTTCACACTTAAAATTTGAGGCATTACTTGTATGGGGAGAAAGTGGAGATCTTTACGATCATAAAAGCCTCAAATATTTCTTCACTCAAAAGGAACTCAACACGCGACAACGACGACGCTGGCTTGAACTGCTGAAAGATTATGATCATACCATCCAATACCATCCTCGAAAAGCGAACGTGGTAGCCGACGATCGAGTAGAAAAAATCATACGCAAGCACGAAAAGGATATTGTCAACGCAAAGGCCCATTTTGTGTGACTTGCAAAGGATGGAGATAGAGTTAAAGACTCTGTGGACGCATGTGATGATAATGAGTATACGAGTAGAACCGACTTTTAATCGATAAAGTTAAAGTCGCTTGCAAGCTACGCACTGAGCCGATGCGATGAGGAAGAAAGTGCAAGAAGGTGCTACGCCGAAGCAAGAATCGATGAAGAAGGAATACTTCGAGTCAACTCTGCACTTTGTGTTCCTAACGACCCCGATTTAAAGTATAATATCATGATGGAGGCACACAACACACCATTTGCAATCCATCTCGAGTACCAAAATGTATCATGATATTCGCATACATTTTGGTGGAGCAATACGAAGAGAGAGATAGCGCCTGCTTATCTCAAGGTGTCTAACTTGTCAACGAAGTTAAAGTTTTAGCATCAAGTACCAAAAGGTCCATCAGAACCACTTGAAATTCCGTAATGGAAGTGGGAGCACATTACCATGGATTTCAAGCACGGCCTTCCTAAGGTTTCTCAAGGCATCGATGCGATTTGGGTCATTGTTGATAGATCGACCAAGTCCGCTTTTTCTTACCGATACGAGAAACTTATACACTTGAACGCCTTGCTCAGATGTACATAAACGAGATTGTAAGATCGCATGGTATGCCCAGATCCATAGTTTCCGATCGAGACCCAAGATTCACTTCACGATTTTGGGTTAGTTTGCAAAAAGCTATGGGCACAGACTTCACGATTTAGCTTTCAAGATATCATCCTCGCATCGACGGACAATCATGGAGAGGACTATTCAAACTCTCAAGATCTATTAAGACTCGTGTCCTCCTGATTTCAAGGGAGTCGGGACAAGTTCTTACCATCGGTGGAGTTTTCCTACAACAACAGCTTATCGCTAGTATCGCATGGCTCCATTCAAGCGCCAGATGGAAGAAAGTGTCGCTTCTCCAAAGATGTCGGGATGAGGTGGGTGAAGCAACGTTGTTGGGACCGAGTTGGTACGTATGACTACTAAAAAAGATTCAAACGATCCGACAACGATAAAAAAACTCACAAAATCGATAAAAGAGTTATGCCGATCTTCATCGAAAGGACGGGAATTCGATATAGAGATCATGTGTTGTTAAGAGTCGCTTCCATGGAAAGGAGTTACAAGATTTGGAAAGAGAGGAAAACTTAACCCTCGATTCATCTGGCCCATTTTAATCCTCGATCGAGTAGGAACTGCGGCCTATAGACTCGCTTTTTACCGCCAAATATGTCTCGTGTTCATAACGCTTTTCACATATCTATGTTACGTAAATATGTGAAAGACCCAACCATATTATCGAAGTTAGAACCGACGAAATAATGGAAGATTTGACGTATGAAGAGGTTCCTGCTCAAATTTTGATAAGAAGGAACATATTCTACGCCCCAAGGTTATACCTCAAGTCAAAGTTTTGTGGAGGAACCACGATGTCGAGGAAAATGACTGGGAGTTAGAATCAAATGAAATCAAGGTATCCTTACCTCTTCGACATACCAGTATCGCACTTCTAATTTCGAGGGCTAAATTTCATAAGAAGGGAGGTCAAGACCCCCAAATTTTTATAAATAAAGATGAATTTTTCTATAAATATTATTTTTGAATATTATGGAATAAATTTGATATAATGTTATAGTTGTGGGTAATATTTATAAATTTTGCAAAGTATGCAAGTTGTTATAAAATATTCGTTTGGCTCTGGGAATATTCTTTTGTTAGGAATATTCGCATAACGGCTCAATCATCGGTGGACCCCAATAATGTAATTATTGCTTTGATCGAGAAAACGACAAAAAATATTTTTTAAAAATAACTACGAGGTGTTACCGTTAAAACCGCTGAACTACCCTAAGGTAAAAGTACAAAGAATACGCTGTAGTCGCATAAGAAGACACTCAGATTGATTATCGATGCTTACGCGAGAAGTCACTCACCTATGCTCAATTATCACTACAAAGAATTGTCGATCATATCTCTTATATTATTGATTCAATTATTGTCACAAAGATCATCTCAGATAATATGTTATAAGATTAAATCAATAATCGAGACGACAAGTTATAAATGATTAATAATTGTTGAAAGATTAAATATGTGTCGATGAAAAAAAAATGATTTGTGGTAAGTTTGATTATTTTATGGGGGCTCATATGTCATCATCTAAGAGTCTCTTCATAATAAGAGTTACCTTCATCAATAAGAATTACCTTCACAATAGTAATTACCTCAGAATAGTATTTACCTTCATCAATAATAGTAATTACCTTCGCAATAAAATTACCTCAGTGAATAGTATTTACCTTCACAATAATAGTATTTACCTCACAATACCTTTTACCGCATATTTACCTCATAAATTACCTTTACCAGACGTCAACCACTTGTCGCTTCACATTACAAAGCCGCCGAACCACTTGTCGCTTCACATTACAAAAGGCCAAACCACTTTCTTTTTTCACATCAACCAATGCAAGCCACTTTTTTTCACACTAAGAAGTGCTAAGCTAGAAATCTTCTATAAATAGAGGCCTAGGGCTTCATTATTTTTTCACTTAATTCATTCAAGCTTAGAGAGAGAGAAAGTATAGAGAGAATAAGAGAGAGAAGAAGAAGAGTATTTTGTTACTACACCGCGCCAGCAGATTCAATCTCCTACCAAATGTAAGGGTGTTATTCTTTCTTATTCATGAAGAGAACTCGCTGTTATTCCATCGCTTATTATTCTCGCTGAATAACTCAGATAAGCTGGTTTACCCTATACTTGGTGACATTCTTCTATTATTCGCTGAACATCCGTGTCTCGTGGTGTTTTACACCTGACCGGTTCCGCTTTTTATTATTATTCTGCTGAACATCCTCGCTCAGGTGTTTTACACCGAACCGGTTCCGCTTTTTATTATTCTCGCTGAACATCCTGTCTGTGTTTTTTACACCGACCGGTTCCGCTTTTTATTATTCTCGCTTTTACATATCCTATCTCAGTTTTTACACCGGATCCGGTTCCATCTTTATTATTCTCTTATTCTGAAACATCCTCGCTTGCGGTGAATTTCACCCGACCGTTCCGTTATTTATTATTCTGCTGAATAACTCGTCTGCAAGGCCTATCGCATTTACGGTGATTTCTTTTGTTATTCCATTCTTTATTATACCCAAATAAGTTAAAACTTTGACTTCTATACTCCATGAAATTAGTGAATATCCTCGATATTTGCGCTTTCATCCAAAGATCTTTTCATGGAAATATTCTTCCGATCATTCTTGAATTTTACTCTACAAAACAAAGATTATGTCGATAATTTGACGTTAATAATTCCCGGATAAAATAATTTTGAACTTGTTTTATCAATTCTTATATCATTGTCATCATCCTCATGTTTATATTTTTTTAAAGTCATCTCGGGGTCAGAAGTGCATGGGGATGGACTTGGTATGATTACGACCGTAGACTATTCTTGTAATCATGACCGTAATGTTACAAATGATGTGATAAAAATCCTCAAAGGTCAGAAGTGCATCGATGGATGCTTGTTGGTACGATCATGACTATTAATGAATACACAAATATTCTCGCCCGTAGTGCATGAATAATTGTGGTCGCGATACTAAAGAATATCCTCGGCCAGAAAGTGTGGGTGATTCGATGATGTGAATATTTATTAAAGTCGAGTCTCAAATATAATAAAGATGAAAAAAACTTTAAAACCTAAAAGATAGTAGACTTTTATTTTCTACTTGACTTTTTTAATGGATCAGATATTCCACCGCAGCTTAAACCGTTGTTATTGTATTTTATCGCTTAATATTATCAAGACTATTGATAATTTATTCTCGCATTATCTTAGTCATAATATTTCTTATCGGGCTAGTTGAGCTCACCTTTTTTTCACCGTTTCTCTTCGAAATGAGAATATAGCCGGGACGAGCCTGGGAAACGAGTGATGGTCCTCAAGATAAGATTAGTAGTCCCTCACTATTCTGTGAAATAAAGTGTGATAATAATTGTAATGAGGACTTTTTTTTTGAGTTTGTATAATATCTAGTAGATTTATATTTGTATTTAAACTCACGCTTATGTCGTATTGCATACCTACGCTTATGTTAATAAGTTGTTTTTAAATTAGAATGAAATATTAATTCATGGATGTGTTCAAAAGTCATCATCGCGTATATTTCGTGCATAGATGGACTATGGTATGATTATATTAAGGATTATTCGGTATAATCATGATCGTAAAATCAATGAAACACAATTATCCTTGGCCAAAAGTTCATACGGATAATTCGTGGTCGTGATACTATTATAAAAATCTCAAATGATTATTGGTTTTATAAATATTATATCTTTGGCTAAGTAGTGCAAAGATTTAATTGTTAATGAATATCTTTGGCGATGATTGCAAAGATGAATTTAATATTTTCAACGATAAAGGTATTCAAGGTATCTTCACTCTTTTCATCATACCAGTATCGCATTCTAATTTCGAGGGCTTAAATTCCATAAGAGGGAGATCATGGAGAGACCCAAATTTTATGAAATAAAAGTGTTCAATTTTTCTATTTTGGTGAATAGTTAAATTGATAAAAGTTTAAAGTTAAGGGTCATATTTGAAAATTTTTCAAAAGTAGATAAGTTGTTATAAAATATATTTGGCTTATTTATTCACGAGTTACTATTCACAAAAGTTACTATTCACCAAAATTACTATTCACTCTAGTATTGTTTCACTCTAGTATTTGGGACACTTTTTGTGTCTAGAGTTACTATTCACGAGTTACTATTCACCAAGTTACTATTCAATTTACTATTCACTCTAGTATTGTTCACTCGAGTATTTGGGACACTTTTTGTGTCGAAAATACTATTCACGAACATTACTATTCATGAACTATTCTTATTCACCCGAACAAAATATTTTATGAAAATAACTATGGAAGTTTTACCGCTTGATATTTGTTGAACTACTCTAGTAGTAAAAGTACAAAAGAATAATACGTGGTTGCATAAGAACACCTGTATTGATTATCGATGCTTATGTGAGAAGTCACTCAGCATTGATTCCATTATCATTTATTAATAATATGAATTATTATAATGATAATGACGCTTTGTTTTATTCGTATTATTAACGTAATAAAATGTAAACATCTTTTTATATAAAAATGTAATACTTTATTAAAGTTATTCTATAAATAGAATATATTATATTTTATTACGCATAGTGTTGCGTAAAGTTTTTGCATAAGTGTTTTTGCATAAGTTGTAGAAGGTTTGCATAGTAAAATGTTTTTATATAAATAGAATATATGATATTTTATTTAAAAGATTTTGCTTTAAATATGGACCGTCGATTAAAGTAAATCAATCTGACCGCTCATGGATTAATTACTATGCATTCTATTTTCCTATAAATAAAGCTCATTCCTTCATTATTTTCTTACGAATTCACCGAAACTCTGTAGAGAGAAATTATAGAGAGAAGCTATAGAGAGAAAAAATCTATAAAGAGAAAGAAGAAGAGTATTCGCTACTTCACTACTTTGATATCCAAAGGTCTTTTACTAAGGTAGGGATATTATTTGTTGTACTGTAAGGGTGTTATTCTTTCTTATTCATGAAGAGAACTTCATTATTCCATTCTTTATTATTCTCATTGAATAACTCAGTATAAAGTGGTTTACCCTATACTTGGTGAATTCATTATTCTATTATTCTTATATTCCATGAACATCCTTACATTATTCCATTCTTTTATTCTGTTGAATAACTCGTTCCGCCGAATCCCTATATACTTGGTGATCTTCTTCTCGTATTCCATTCTTTATTATTCTCTGTTGAATATCCTCGTCTCGTTTTTTTACACCGGACTGGTTCCATTTTTTATTATTCCGCATTTATTATTCTCGTTGAATATCCTCGTCTGCAAGTTTTACACCTTACCTGGGTTCCATTGTTTATTATTCCAACATTTATTATTCTCGTTGAACATCCGCTTGCAATGAATTTCACCCGACCGGTTCCGTTATTATTATTCTGTTGAATAACCTCGCTCATGCGCAAGTACCGCATGCACGGTGATTTCTTTTGTTATTCCATTCTTTATTATACCCAAATGGTTAAAACTTTGACTTCTATACTCCATGAAATTAGTAGAATATCCTCGATATTTGCGCTTCATCCAAAGATCTTTTCATGGAAATATTCTTCCGATCATTCTTGAATTTTACTCTACAAAACAAAGATCATGTCGACAATTTGGACGTTAATAATTCTGGATAAAATAATTCTTGAACTTGTTTTATTGAATTATTATGTCATTGTCATCATCCTCATGTTATATTATGTTATCTTCGCTTACGTGCATAGATGAACTTAGTATGATTATGACCAGGGGATCATTCGGTATAATCATGGCTTGATATAAATGATGTGACAAAAGTCCTCGCGGGGCTGTAATGCAAAGTGATGGATAGTTTTTGGTATGATTATGACCAGGGGTGATTCTAAGATAGTCATTAACCATTGATAATTTGATGAAAATTCTCGACCGTGGTACACGGATGATTAGATATTGTGGTTTATTCATTAAACCTAGTCTTAGTGATAAAAATTTATGAAAACCTTTTAAAACCTAAAAGATAGTAGACTTTTATTTTCTACTTGACTCTTTTAATGGATTGTATATTCATCGCAGCTTAAACTGGGTTGTCTATTGTATTTTATCGCTTAACATTGTCAAGAAGCTAATGATAATTTATTCTCGCATTATCTTAGTCATAATATTTCTTCTTCGGGCTAGTTGAGCTCACCCTTTCTTTCACCGTTTCTTTCGTGAAATGAGAATATAGCCGGGACGAGTCGGGGAAAGAGTGATGGTCCCAAGATAGCATTAGTAGTCCTCACTATTCTCGTTAAATAGTGTGACAATAAATGTAACGAGGACTCTTGGGTATGGATATTATCTAAATGACAATATTTCTATTAGAACTCTCGCTTTATGTATTGTCGTATGTTACACGACGGATGTATAATTAAGTTTGTATTTGAATTTATGTACCACCATGTAAAGTGGCGACCCAAGATGGGTGACGATACCTAATTTTAGAACTTTGCTTTTTATCAATTTAACCATTTACTTGAATAGTAATTATAAGAAAAATTGAATACTTTTATTTCATAAAATTAGGGGTCTTACACTATGCATAATAAAATATAATATATTCTAATTATTGTCTAAATAAAATGAGATAACTTTATAAAAGTATTCTGCATTTTATATAAAAAAGATTTTACTACTACTCTAATAAAACGAATAACTTTATAAAAGTATTACATTTTATATAAAAAGTTTTTCTACTTTTATTACATTAATAATACCAATAAAACAAAACCGGTGACTTATCACATAAGCATCAATAATCAATCTTGAGTGTTCTCTACTATGCAACCACGTGTATTCTTTGTCTTTTACTACCGAGAGTAGTTCAACAATATTAATGGTAAAACTTCCGCCGTTATTTTCAATAAAATATTTTTGTCGTTTTCTCGATCCGACATGATAATTCCGTTAATGTCCACCAATGATTGTCTTGCTTTACGAATATTCCTGTTAAAACGAATATTCCCAGACCGATCCAATATTATATAACAACTTGCGTACTTTGCAAAATTTATTAATATTACCCACAACTATAACATTATATCATATTTACTCCATAATATTCAAAAATAATATTTATAAAAAATTTATCTTTATTTATAAAAGTTGGGGTCTTACAATTATACTCACATTAGAATTGGACCTGTGGTGGAAGTATATTCATACCTCAATTTTTTGTTCCAATTAAAATAAATGAATACATTTACGTGCACATTTAATTAGATACTCAATGATAAAAAAAAAATAGTATACAAAGAGAAAGAAAAGGTATTTTAGGGAGAAGTGCAAGATTTTTATCCTTACTTTGTTCGCTTGAAGAAAATTACTATATATAAAATAAAATATAAATGATTTTGAATTTATCGCTCATTCTAATAAATTATTCAGACCGTCCATAGTCCCGGAAGAACGAGAGTGTTGCTAGTTATTATATATAATAAGTCTAGGGGACCGATTTTTTTCGACCGGGGTAGTGATTGGCCGGAATTTTTTTTGTTTTTTTGTTTTTTTTGCTTTTGTCTACAAAATAATTAATGTGATTTATTGGGCCCAATTTTTTATAAAATGCAAGGATTTAGGTGTCATTTGGATACGGAAAAAATAGGGTTATGCAATTGTATAACCTGCATTTTATTCGTGTATCAAAAAAAACACCTAAATCATCGTATTTTGTAAAAATTTCACCCAATAAATCACATTAATTATTTTGTAATCAAAAAAAAAATAAAAAATAAAAAAATTCCTATTCACTACCCCTCTTAAAATCGGCTTAGACTGAAGGACTCTATTATATGTTTTTCCTTGATTGTGTAAGTAATGCTTTTGATAAACATTTGGGTTGCTTGAACCCAACCCAATCCAGGGAGCGGAAAGTTGGGAACCCAGCCCAAAGGAAAGGAACCCAAGCCCAATAACTGTAAGTTAAGCTTAGAAAGAGGAATATGATGACAATTGACATGCCCTTTTAAATTGGGGTACTTTACATAAGTATACAACAAATAGAAAATAATTACAAGAAAAGTGCATCAACTAAATAATTACAAAAAGAATGTAATTATTACAAAAATAGTACAATTCACATTAATAAGAAACCTAAAATCAAGGATAACTAATAATTCAAATTCAAATTCAAATTCAAAAATACAAATCCATTAATTCAAGGAGAAAACTACTCCACTTAATTTGACAGCTTACAAAATAACCAAAAAAATTCAAAAATCACGTCGCTAATTTTCGAATCGAATGAAGAACAAAAAAGGAAATTTCATAGATCATCAGAATCAGAATAAAGGAGAAATCGAGAAGAAGCATAATCGATAATAGACCTCGAGAAGAAGTCGTGGCCGTGCTTGATGATGGCGGTGTAGCCATGAAAGTGCAATTAGGAGGCTACGGGTTTCTTCGTTAGCTTCTTAAAGTTTTAAAGCGGCGAGGTGGATTTTCAGGAGGTCGAAGGTGGTGGTGGGTTGGGAGGTGGAAGGAGTGGTGGAGGTGGTGGAGGAGAGAAAGAATGGGGTGGTGGGGAAGGATTTGAGGAAAGAGAAATGGTGGGGTTGTTGGTTAAGGAATTTGATTGGGTAGATTTGGGTGAGGCTAGCCAAACCTTCAAGCGATGGGTAGTGTGACCCTTCATACTAAAAGTAACCAATTCATTTATTAAGTTACCAATTTATTTTGAATGTGATGCGGTTGGTAGCCAAACCTTCAAGTTGGTTGCCCAAACTTTCAAACCAAGGTAACCAATTCATACCGCTGCGGTGTGGAGGTAGATTGGTTACCTTGTTATAAAGGTTTAGTTATTTTGGTATAAAAATTTGACAACCAACTACTTGGCGGTTTGGCTACCAAACTACATCACATTCAAAATAAATTGGTAACCTAATAACATTAAATTGGTTACCTTGGTAAAGCAAAAAATAGAACAGATCCAACGAGCTTCACGCCTCCACGCTCACACATTTCTCAGGATCGCAAATCGCCCTATGCCGTCTGGGTCCTTCACTATTGCAACGCTACATCAGACAAAGACGTCATACCGTCCTCTTCTACCATCTCGACCTGCAAAGCAGCACCACCTTCACGGCATTATTCGCCACAAATAGTGACTTCAATATCCTCGGTCTCCGCGAGTAACTTTGGAGCAGAGGTTTGAGGGCTAAATAGAGAGAGATGTTATATACATAACGAGAGGAATCAACAGAATGAACAATATTAAGTGGCAACCTAGGAAAAATTAGATTAAAACACTCAATTAAATTAAAGGGATAAGAATACACTATTTTGTAAATAAAAATTACATATGCACTAGTTTGTAAATATTTTATGAGAAGACACTTATTGATGTAATTATTTTTAAAAATGTATTAGAAAATGTAATTATCCCTTTAAATTGTGTGTATGAATAAGAATAATGCATATCACACATCTTCCGTGTTAAAATATATTAAGTATGAAAAGTAAATAGACTCCTTAATTTCATATTCCTTCCGTTTAAGATCAAGTTTAACATTTTAAAAGTCAATATAATTATAAAATCATTAATTATTTTAAATTTTCTATTAATTATAATATTTATTATTTTTAAAAGTTAAATAAATTGTATTATTTTTAAATTTAATAACTTTAAAATTGTAATACTAATTTTATATTATGGAACGTAAACAAGAAGAATGAAGAAACAAATAAAATAATAAGCGTAAATCACTTTTTAGTATATCATATTGTGGGCCGGGGAACAAGTTGAAGAAGTCCAAGAAGTTCAGTGCGAAGGTTGATTGACCGACCTTGTTGGTAGACGTATTACTTGATCAGTCAATTATTAAAAAAAAAAAAAACAAGGCATAAATTTAAATTACTATTCTAAATTATTGAACTTTTTTTATTTCGGTGATTGATCTTTCAATTTTTTTAATCAGGTCATTAAATTATTAGTTTTTTTTATTTTGTATCAATTGAATATACCACGTCATAAATTGATTTTCGACCTCGGCAATAACATACAAAGACAATATCGTTTAAATTACTAGTATATTTTATATTCTTTAAGACCTTACAAGAGAGCTTCATTAATAATAATAATAATAATAATAAACATTGTCCATTCATCATCTAGGACTGAGCAAGAAATCAGATTAGAACTGAAACCGTACCAACGATTTCGATGTATGTGACAGGTTTTAGGTGGGTTGAAAAACCAAATTTACGGTTCCGGTTTAGTTACTAACCAAAATCGCACCATATTGGTACAATAGCATATAATGTTTCTAACTCCTTGTATTATGACTGTAAAATTACTGTAATATGATATTTGTTAACAATATGTTGTAATATGATTGAGCTACCCTTAGTAACAATATATTGTAATATGATAGAGTAACCCATAAATTATTACAGCATATTGTTGGTAAAAATATTACAACATATTGTTACTAAGAGTAGAGTATCAAAGATTGTATTTAGCTTTTGTTTACTCTTCTATATTCTATTCTAATAATTTATATCATATTACTCTATTATATTTAAATTGCTTTTTAGACAAAACATTATTACGAAGTAAAATTTGTATATTATTATATTATCAGTGATATTTAATATTGTGTGATGCTAAATTTTATAAAAATTTGTTGCTTCAATTGGTTTTGGAACCGAAATCGCACTAAATAAAACCGCTCCGCACCAATCACAAACGATTTTGAATTTGTTAAACCGCACATAAGCGATTTCGTGTGCAGTTTGAACTTCAATCCGCATTAAACTTCACAATGTTCACCCCTAATCAATACATAAAATATAATTTGTACAACTGTTATTCTACTGTTGTAACAAACATCGTGTAGTGACATACTCCCTCTAGGATCCATCAGCTAAAATTCGTTCTTTTGCCTGTTTCTTTTTAGAGTAAAATACAGATAGGTGAAGCTTTTTATGTCATATTTAAATATTTAATCTTTCTTTCTATATATAAATCTTTTCCCAAGCAAGAATTCAAACCAAAATGGCTACCATGGCAAATGTTAATCTCCTCTTTATGTCTTTAATACTCTCGATTTTAATGGTGCATGCAAGTTCGAATGTATCTGCTGGATCGGAGGATGGCTCGGAACAGTGGGGATATGTTGAAGTTCGACCAAGTACGTACGTCCGTCCGTCCATATATATTCTTTGTGGTTCAAAATTTCTTATTTTGCCCCTAAAAAATAGAGTAATTGAGAGAAAGTAGAAAGAGTAATTAATTAGTACACGGGTAGTAACGAAATTTCAAACCAAATTATTATTTTGGGTTTTGTTATAGAATTATAATTAATTAATTATTCTCATTGTATCTGTCGTTTGTGTTAATTTATTATCATTGTGTAATACTGAGGTCCACTTGTTTTGGTGGTACTATAAGAGTCCTCACAGAATTGAAGACCCTTCCAACCCATGGCCAAAACTTCTATGGCTCCAAGGAGGTCCTGTAAGTAACATATACCTATGAAAACCTCGACTAACAATTTAAAACTAATCATCCTCCTCCCAATTTCTCTTCTTCTTCTTTTTTTTTTTGTCACAAGATCAGAGTTCATTCGAAATTGATAAATTTAAAACATAAAATAATATTTTCACAACAAAACCAAATCTTTATAAATCCATTTCTATTTCATCTTGAGTGTCATCACATTCATGACAGAGATTTTCTTGTGAAAATATCAAAAAATATTATGAAAATATCAATTTATTGAGTATCATCATGATGCCGGTTGCCACTACCACTACGTTTTTAAGTCAATATTAGACATAAGTTTGGAGGGAAAAAATTCATTAAAATGACGGTTTTACAAATGTATCTCTAGTTTTAAACAAATAAAATAAGTAAGTAAAAAGGCCAAAAAATAATCATGCAATATATTTAATAAGTCTGAAAAGTGCTCATTTGTGAATAATCAGGGAGGTTCCGGAGTTGGGATAGGGAATCTTAGAAATTGGACCCTTGGATGCAAATTTGAATCCCCGGAACTCAACTTGGCTCCTGAAAGCTGATCTTTTGTTTGTGGTAATTAAAATACACTTTTATGAATTAGTATAATAATAATAATTATTATTTTTTTCATGGCATATATAAAATTAATTTTATTAAATATATTCTATTTTTGTCCCTTAATTAATTCCTTAAACTTGTTGAACATATGATGATCAATTCTTCAGGACAGTCCAGTTGGGACAGGATTCAGCTACACCGAGGATGAGAATTTAGTAGTTAAGAATGATGTGGAAGCAGCTGCTGATTTAACTACTTTGTTGAAGGAACTTTTTAACGGAAATGGGAGCCTCCAAAATACTACTAGTCCTTTATACATTTTTGCGGAATCATATGGAGGGAAATTTGCAGTCACTCTTGGTGTTTCAGCTCTTGGGGCCATTGAGAAAGGGGAACTAAAGCTTCAACTTGGAGGTATATATCAAAATATCAATTCACGTGCATTCCTACGCCCTCGATTCCTCCATTTCAAAATTAGTCCGATTTGTAAAATCTTAAAACTCAAAAATGATTTGATTTTATGTGGGTTTAGTTCAAACAATTACATTAACATTTAGCAGATATAAAAGGATGTTTCGGTTGAGCAAAATCATATTTAACCACACTTTTGTAATTATTATAGCCACGTTTAATATTTTAGTAACATAATTTTTGTTCTGACAATATCATTCGTCATTCTTTTATTTATATATATTGAACGTTTCTTCTGACATTTAATTTAATTTAATATTTTTGGTAATCTGTGTCATAGGAGTTGCTTTGGGGGACAGTTGGATTTCTCCTGAAGATTTTGTGGTGAATTAGGCTTATTATAGAGTAAATATAGATGGAAAATTTATTAGAAAGTGTAGTGTTTTTTTTCTTTCTTTTAATTTGTAATTTGGGTTCTTACTAGTATATGGATTAATTTGTGAATGAATTGAAATGCGTGCAGTTTTCATGGGGACCTCTTCTTAATGATGTTTCCCGCATCGACAATAATGCTTTGAACAGATCAAACAGGTTTCAAATATGTCACATTTTAATTTATTTATTTTGAAAAGATTAATTACTAATTAATTAGAGATAGATAGTATACGGTGAGTAGTACTCAGTTTAAAGTAATTAATCCTAGTTTGGAAAAACAGTTTAGCTCAAAGTATTCAGCAGCAACTCGCGGAAGGACAGTCCGAGGCCGCCGACGAAACATGGGAAGATCTTGAGACTGTTATCGAGGACAGCAGTAACAATGTGGTAAGGGGGGAATCTTTTTTACTGAACAAATTAAGTACTCCATTCAGTATAATTATCACTACTTCTGAAACTAATAGTATATTGTTAAAATAATGTAGTGTAGTAATTGATAGACAAATTTAATTTTTTCTTTTTATCTTAATTTAAGTTTTCTACGACTCTTTTATTTTTTTGTTGAAAATATGAAAGAGGATAAATTATAAAGAAGTGATCAGAAATTATTTGATTCACTCACGTACATACAAGACTATTTATAGAGACAGTTTAATAATAATTAGTATATGTACTTGTACGTTACCCATTCACTCATGTACTAACACTAATTAAGATAATTAGTAATATATTTGATTTAGTTTGCTAACTAACAAAAAGTTCATAAAATCTACAATGGAAATAGTGCAGAACTTCTATAACTGCATGTTGGATGCTTCAGAAGAAGCAATTGCTACAAGCAAGAAATCGAAAGGAGAAGGTGCAGTGAGGAGGTACTCCACTTATCTTAGTACCACAATATCGACCAAAGCTTCATCAGCTCCTGACCTGCCTACATTGATGAATGGGCCAATTAAAAAAAAGCTCAACATCATTCCTCCAGGTGTAACGTAAGTAATTAATTCCTCCATTTGCTATATATTTAATTTGAATAAACTCATTCTATTATATACAACAGATGGGGAGGACAGGGTGATATTGTGTTTCCAGCCATGGCCGGTGATTTCATGTACCCTAGAATCGCCGAGGTAAACTAAACCAGCCATATATATATATATATAATGCTCTCTCTCTCCCCTTCGATCCCTATTTACATGCATCTTTCAGCTGATCTTTGCAGTAGTCTCCAGCACCAGTACCACCACAAGAATATTAAGTTTCATTTGTTTAATTTCAATTCCAGGTTGATGAGCTACTAGCTAAAGGCATAAACGTAACCATATATAATGGACAGGTATGAATGTCTACTATAAATTATGTTTCAAAATATATATAAATATAATTTATAAATATATTAAGGAGATAACTTATTTGAGCCTTCAACTCATATATTATTTTGGAACGTAAATGCAAAATTTGAAAATTCAACTTATATATTTTTGGAACGGATCATGGGCAAAGTTCTATAAATATATACTAGTTGTAGTAATATTCCATAAGGAAATTAACTTGATTCCTGAACCATATATATATATATATATATGTTTAAATACAAATATTGTCTACTAGATATTATCTGAACTCGAAAAAAAGTCCTCATTACAATTATTATCACATTTATTTCACGAGAATAGTGAGGACTACTAATCTTATCTTGGGACCATCACTCGTTTCCCAGGCTACGTCCCGGTATATATTCTCATTTCTGAAGAAAACGGTGAAAGAAAGGGTGAGCTCAACTAGCCCGATAAAATATTATGACTAAGATAATGCGAATATAAATTATCATTAGTCTTGACAATGTTAAGCGATAAAATACTGATAAACATCAAGTTTAAGCTGCGGTGAATATCAATGATCCATTAAAAAGTCAGTAGAAAATAAAATCTACTATCTTTTATGATTTAAAGGTTTTCATCACTTTTATATATGAGACTCGACTTTAATAAATAATCCACATCATCGAATCACCCACACTTTTCTGACGAGGATATTCTTTTAGTATCGCGACCACAATTATTCATACACTACGGGCGAGAATATTTGTGTATTCATTAATAATCAATGATGATCGTACCAACAAGCATCCATCGATACACTCTGACCACGAGATTTTTACCACATCATTTGTAACATTACGGTCGTGATTACCTTAAGAATAATCTCAGTCGTAATCACCCAGTCCATCCATACTCTACGAACCCACGAGATGACTTTAAAAAAATATAAACATGAGGATGATGACAATGATATAAAAATTGATAAAACAAGTTCAAGAATTATTTTATCCGAGGAATTATTAACGTCAAATTATCGACATGATCTTTGCTTTGTAGAGTAAAATTCAAGAATGATCGAAGAATATTTCCATGAAAAGATCTTTGGATGAAGCCTTGAATATCGAGGATATTCTACTAATTTCATGGAGTATAGAAGTCAAAGTTTTAACCAATTTGGGTATAATAAAGAATGGAATAACAAAAGAAATCACCGTAAATGCGATACTTGGCGCATAGACGAGTTATTCAGCGAGAATAATAAATAACGGAACGAATTCGGTGAAATTCACACCAAAGCGGGATGTTCAATGAATAATAATAAAGATGGAACCAGGATCCGGTGTAAAAAACACACGATAGGATATTCAGCGAATAATAAAAAAAAAGCGGAACCGGTCGGTGTAAAACACACAGAGCGGGGATGTTCAAGCGAGATAATAATAAAAAAAGGCGGAACCGGTCGGTGTAAAACACTGAGACGGGATGTTCAGCGAGAATAATAATAAGAATGTCACCAAGTATAGGGTAGGTAAAACCGTATCGAGGTTATTCAATGAGAATAATAATTCAGGAATAACATAAGTTTTTACCAGTATAGAAGTATCAGCACCTGAGAGTATAGGGTAGGGTATGCCACTTTTCTGAGTTATTCAATGAGAATAATAAAGAAATGGAATAACGAAGTTCTCTTCATGAATAAGAAAATAACACCCTTACTACAGTAAAAGAAGATTGAATATAAAAAGCGTGAAGTAGCAGAATACTCTTCTTGCTTAACTCTTATTCTCTATAATATCTAATTTCTCTCTCTAGAGTTTGATGAATTAAATGAAAATATAATGAAGGAATGAGCTTCTATTTATAGAAAATGGAATGCATAAATAACTAATAAATCCATGAGCGGTCCAGATTGATTTACTTTAATCGGATGGTCCGTATTTAAAGCGACAAAATCTTTTAAATAAAATATAATATATAATGATATTTATATAAAGGTAATTTATATTGCTGAAGGTAAATACTTTGAGAATATAATCTACTATTCTATTGGTAATTATAATTATAAGGTAATTCTTATTATGAAGGTAATACTATTCATATAATAAATTATATATATATTAATTATTATTTAAATATATATATAGAGACTATATATGATGACATATAGGCCCCATTTTTATAAAAAAAAAAGCATATTATTATATTTTTATCATTTAATTCAATATTTAATCTTTTTATTTTTATTATATCATGATTATAACTTAATCATCTCCTACGATTACATGATTTTATCATTAATATAAACATATTATCTGAGATGATCTTTGACAATAATTGAATCGATAATATAATAGAATGATAATGAGATCTTATCATTTCTTGTGTGCAATAATTGAACATAGTGAGTGACTTCTCACGTAAGCATCGATAATCAATCTGGTGTCTTTTTTATGCGACCACAGCGTATTCTTTGTACTTTTACTTTCTAGGGTAGTTCAAGCGGTTTTCAACGGTAAAACTTCATGCCGTTATTTTTATAAAATATTTTTGTCGTTTTCTCGATCAAATGATATAATTACATTTATGGGGGTCCACCATGATTGAGTAGTTATGCGAATATTCCTAACTAAAAAAGAATATTCCCAGACCAATCGAATATTTTATAACAACTTGCATACTTTTTTGCAAAATTTATAAATATTACCCATGACTATAACATTATATCAAATTTATTCCATAATATTCAAAAATAATATTTATAGAAAATTCATCTTTATTTATAAAAAAATTGGGGTCTTCTGACCTCCCTTCTTATGAAATTTAAGCCCTCGAAATTAGAATGCGTCACGGTATGTCGAAGAGGTAAGGATACCTTGATTTCATTTGATTCTAACTCCCAGTCATTTCCTCGACATACGTGGTTTCCTCCAAAACTTTGACTTGAGGTATAACCTTGGGCGTAGAATATGTTCCTTCTTATCAAAATTTGAGCAGGAACCTCTTAATACGTCAAATCTTCCATTATTTAAATCGGTTCTAACTTCGATAATATGGTTGGGTCTTTCACATATTTACGTAACATGGATATGTGAAAAGCGTTATGAACACGAGAGACATATTTGGCGGTATAAAAGCGAGTCTATAGGCCCACGATTCCTACTCGATCGAGGATTAAAAATGGGCCAGATGAATCGAGGATTAAGTTTTCCTCTCTTTCCAAATCTTGTAACTCCTTTCCATGGGAGCGACTCTTAACAACACATGATCTCTCTATATCAAATTCCACGTCCTTTCGATGAAGATCGGCATAACTCTTTTATGTCGATTTTGTGAGGTTTTTATCGTTGTCGGATCGTTTGAATCTTTTAAAGTAGTCATACGTACCAACTCGGTCCCAACAACGTTTACTTCACCCACCTCGTCCGGCATCTTTGAGAAGCGACACTTTCTTCCATCTGGCGCTTGAATGGAGCCATGCGATACTTGCGATAAGCTGTTGTTGTGGGAAAACTCCACCAATGGTAAGAACTTGTCCCGACTCCCTTGAAATCAAGGACCACGAGTCTTAATAGATCTTGAGAGTTTGAATAGTCCTCTCCATTGTCCGTCCGTTTGCGAGGATGATATCTTAGAACTAAATCGTGAAATCTGCATGCCCATAGCTTTTTGCAAACTAACCCAAAATCGTGAAGTGAATCTTGGGTCTCGATCGAAAAACTATGGATCTTGGCATACCATGCGATCTTACAATCTCGTTTATGTACATCTCTGACAAGGCGTTCAAGTGTATAAGTTTCTCGTATCGGTAAGAAATGAAGCGGACTTGGTCGATCTATCAACAATGACCCAAATCGCATCGATGCCTTGAGAAACCTTAGGAAGGCCGTGCTTGAAATCCATGGTAATGTGCTCCCACTTCCATTACGGAATTTCAAGTGGTTCTGATGGACCTTTTGGTACTTGATGCTCATTTTAACTTCGTTGACAAGTTAGACACCTTGAGATAAACAGTATTATCTCTCTCTTCGTATTGCTCCACCAAAATGTATGGCGAATATCATGATACATTTGGTACTCCCGAGATGGATTACAAATGGTGTGTTGTGCGCCTCCATCGTGATATTATACTTTAAATCGAGGTCGTTAGGAACCAAAAGTGCAGAGTTGACTCGAAGTATTCCTTCTTCATCGATTCTTGCTTGGCGTAGCACCTTCTTGCACTTTCTTCCTCATCGCGCATCGACTCCAGTGCGTAGCTTGGCGACTTTAACTTTATCGATTAAAATCGGTTCTACTTTCGTATATTATTATCATCACATGGTCCACAGGTCTTTAACTCTATCTCCATCCTTTGCAAGTCACACAAAATGGGCCTTTGCGTTGACAATATCGCTTTTCGTGCTTGCATATGATCTTACTTTCGATCGTCGGCTACCGTTCGCTTTTCGGGGATGGTATTGGATGGTATGATCATAATCTTTCAGCAGTTCAAGCCAGCGTCGTTTATCGCGTGTTGAGTTCCTTTTGAGTGAAGAAATATTTGAGGCTTTTATGATCAAGTAAAGATCTCCACTTTCTCCCCATCTGATAATGCCTCCAAATTTTAAGTGCAAAGACAACATTTTGCCAACTCTAGATCATGAGTAGGATAATTCCTCTCATATTCTTTGAGTTGTCGCGAGGCATAAACTATAACTTTTCCATGTTGCATGAGAACACATCCCGACCCTTTTGCTAGAAGCATCACTTGTAGATGACAAATCCTCAAAGAGCGGATGGTATTGTCGAGCAGTCTTTGAAATAAGTCTCTCTTGAGTTCTTGAAAACTCTTCTCACATTCTTCGCTCAATAGAACTTTGTATCTTTTGGTCAATTTGAGTCGATGGAGTAGCGATTAGAAAATCCTTCCACGAATCTCAGATAATAACCAATTAAAGCAGAAAGCTACGTCTTGATCCTTTGATTTAGGTTGTTCCCGACTTTGAATAGCTTGATCTTTCTTTGGGTCAGCGGATATTCCATGACTTGATACCACGTGCCCAGGGAATGCTACTTCTTCAAGACGAACTTCATTTTCTTGACTTGGCATAAAGCTTATATTCACGAAGCTTTTGGAGTGTCGACCTCAAGTGTTGCTCATGATCTTCACGGCTTTTGGAATAAATAAGGATGTCATCGATAAAAGGCGACCACAAAGTGATCTAAATATTCCTTGAATACTCGGTTCATCATATCCATGAAAGCGGCGGGGAGCATTAGTCGATCGAAAGGACATGACTAGGAATTCATAATGCCGTCTTAGGGTTACGGCCGTCTTTGGAATGTCGGTGGTTCTAATCTTGATTGGTGATATCCGGAGCGAAGATCGATCTTTGAAAAAATTTGGCTCCTTGCAAGTTGGTCAAACAGGTCATCAATACGTGGCAATGGATACCTATTTTTGATGGTGACATGATTGACTCCAGATAATCAATACAAAATCGCATACTCCCATCTTTCTTCTTCACGAATAGAGCAGGAGCACCCCGAGAAATCTTAGGGCGAATAAAGCGATGTCTAACAATTCCTGCGGTTGGGTCTTTAACTCACGAAGTTGATAGGAGCCATTCGATATGGGGCTTTGGAAATGGGTTTTATCTGGGTTCAAGTCGATACAAAATTCAATTTCACGCTCTGGGGGTAGGCGGGGAAGTTCTTGAGAATCGTCGGAAATTTATTAACAATAGAAATATCGTTCAAAAGCGGCGTATTTTTGTTTAAATCGTGACATGAGCTAAGAAAGCTTGACATCCATTTTTTCGATAAGCGAATAGCTTTATGGCTTGAGATGGCCGTGATTGATTTTAATGGTTTGGTTGTTTGAATTAGCATAATAGGTTGATTAGGAATATGAAAGCTATGACCTTACGAAAACAATCAATTTTTGCATGATAAGTAGTTAACCATCCAATCCACAGAATCACGTCAAATCTGAGTATTTTTAATGAAATAAGATCGACGGGTAATGTGAGGGTCTGCGATTTGAACCAAACAAGACTTATAAGCGATGGATGTAATGAAGGTTTCTCCCAATGGAGTTTCCACGAGATAAATCGAAAGTCTAATTTCTCGGTCAAATTTAATCGATGGCGCAAGTAGGAGAAATAAAAGAATGGGTAGAACAGGTATCAAATAAAGTATAGACTTCATTAGAGTTTATGATAAAACTACACGTGATGACCTCATTCGGGTTCCTTGCTCTTTGGGAGGTCGCGACAAGCGCTCTCCCTTACTTTCTAGGTTTTGACTTTTACAGGAATGACCTTTGGTGCCTCCATCTAGTTGAATTTGTCTTGATGGCAATAAAATCGAGCTAAGTGACCTTCTCTTCCACAATTATAACATGCTTTGGAATGATCATGCGCCGCAGATTTGGATGATGTGTCCTCTCCTCCGCATTGAGAGCATATGATGGTGGTGACTTCATTTATTGTAAGACCAAAATTTTTTTAAATAAAAAGGAATTTCCTTTATTTATTATTTTGAAATAGTAAGGTTGATTTGATTAATGTGGATAGTTAAGGGTTAAATCATGAAATATTTCAAAATAAGCAAGTGGTTATAAAATATTCATTTTTGTCGGGGAATATTAGTTTGGTGGTGGAATATTAAATTAGTTTGTCGGGGAATATTAAATGCAATATTAAATGCGACCGTGTGTGGGCCCCCATGTGAGCGATTGGATGAAGAAAGCAGCAAAATATAAGTTGGTTAAAAATAGCGGCGTAGTTATTCTTCAGATTAAAATTTGTTGGAATACCGGTGGTTAAAATCTGATGTCTGGCGTGGTTGCGCGTGTGGCACGCGGTATTGCATTATTATTGTTGAATTATTGATCCTTACGTGAAAGGCCTTTACTCGATAATTTTTCACGATGAATTCTTTATTCGATATTTTATTTTATTGATTCGATAATTCTTTGCGTTGATATTTTATATTATTGTTGTTTGATAATTGTCAACTTTGCGATATTTCCCATTATCGGATCGATAATTCATATTATTTGAATAATATTATTAGATAACATTATTGGCGATGTCTAGAAAGTTACATCTAAGGAGAGGTTTGGTCACTAATTGCGGCGCCGATGAGGAGAAATCCTTATTGGAAAGCCCCTCTCTCACAGAGGCGGCTGGTTGTCGTAATTGTGATTACGTAATATTATTTGTGAATAATTAATTATTGATTCATATGATAAAAAATATTTATTTTATGTGGATATAAATGATGGATTTATTTATGTGGTTATAAATGAAGGAATTAATGTTGAGATGTTTTATTTGTATTTTTTATCGGATTGGAGGTATTAAAAATCAAATCGGGGTTTTTAGATATATATTGCGTGAGTTATAATTTTTAATCAAATAGTTGGATTGTTGTTAATAATTTTTGGGTATGTTATACATATATAAGTTGAGTATATGTCCACAAATTTTTGAGCGAATTAAAAATGCACGCGAATGATTTGTTATGAATTTTAAGAGGTGTGGATTAGAAATTAGGGTTATAATTGATTTTGGTGGAAAATTCTAGAATTGAGTGGGCCCCACTTGTGGTTGGTGAAAAAATGTGCTGAATTTTATTTCAAATGTGGTGGGTGGCAATAGTAGCGAGTAAAAGCCATCGGTGTGCGAGTCGAAATGCTGCTTGGTGATTTAACATTTTCTATAAATAGAAATTTAAGTTAGAATTGAAAATCACACGAAACAAAGTTTTCTCTCTTTCTCTCTCTCATATTATTGGCGTATTTTGTGTGTATTTAGATACTTTGAGAGTTCTTTGTTGATCTGAAGTTTCATTCGACATCACTTGAGCCTTTCCTTAAAATCTTGATTCTTTGAGGTAAGGGATATTATTTTTTTTAATAATGATATTATTTCTTGATATCATTATCTTTGAAATATTGATCTGAAGTTTTATCAAATTTGGAACTTTTTCATGTCGGGTTACTATTCATGAGTTCTTATTCACGAGTTCTTATTCATTCTTATTCATGAGTTCTTATTCACGATTCTTATTCACAGTCTTATTAAGTGAAGCGTGAAAATGTTTTTTTGTGGAATTTCTATCTTTTGGTGTCGGATTCTTATTCACGTATCTGGCCTTT
Organism: Panax quinquefolius; assembly: GCA_020205615.1. Lineage (NCBI taxonomy): Eukaryota > Viridiplantae > Streptophyta > Magnoliopsida > Apiales > Araliaceae > Panax > Panax quinquefolius. Next base: position 19,650,808 of record CM035171.1, read on the forward strand.
ATTCACGTATCTGACCTTTATTCACGTATCTGGCCTTATTCATTAGAAAAATAAAATTTCTTCTTTTAAATCCAAAATATCTATTACGGATACTAGCTTTGATTGTATCCATGTTTTGATCATTCTTGAATTTTACACCACTATGATTATTTTTGAGGTATTGTTGGACATGGATAAAACAAAAATCTGAATCCTTAATCCTTAATCCTTGTCATTTTGTTTCCTTTGGATTCGTTCTTTAAAATATTTTCATCATCCTCGGTCTTAAATGATGATATTATTGAATATCTTTGGCACATAGTGCACGAATGAATGATTTCTGAAGAATATCTTTGAAGAATATCTTTGGCACATGTGATGAATATCTGGCTGTAGTCTGAAGATGAGCAGTGTTTAAATGAACATGGCCAGTGAATATCTTTGTGATGAATATCTTTGGCCTTTAGTGCAAAGATGAGCAGTGTTGAGATGAACATGGACGATTGATGAATATCTTTGGCACATGTAGTGCAAAGATGAATATTTGATTTGAGATGAATATTGATTGATGTTCGGAGGATAAAATATTGATGATGGTATTTAAATTCATAGATTATAGTAGATTTCATTCTCTACGTAACTCTTACATGAATTATTATTTCATTGCTGAATATTGATCTGAAACTTGTTGTCTATTGTATTCATCAGTTTTTCCTGTTGAAGACTAACGATAATTTGTTGTATATTATCTTAGTCGTAATATTCTTCTTGGGCTAGTTGAGCTCACCCTTTTCCTTTTTGTTCCATTTTTTCTCTCGGGAGCGAGAATGTAGCGAGTCTTAGTCGGGGTATGGAATGAAGGTTTTAGAAAGTTGTTTAGTAGTCCTCACCATTTTTTGTAAAATAATGTATCGATAAATGTGATGAGGATTTATTTGAGTATAGATATTATCTAGAAGATATTTATTTGTATTTAAACTCACAGATTTCTTGTTTTGTAATAATAAAGTTGTAGTTGTTTTTACATACCATGTATTTGGCGACTCGAGAATGGGTGTTGTGTATACTATTTTGGGGCGTCGCGGTTAATATCGAGCTTAGGGATATGATCTCTGGCGGAGATCGGGGAATAGAACTAGGAGGAGGCAGTAAAATCCTTGCTAGTGTGTCTACTACTAAAGCTTATTTGTTGGTTGAGTCGTATATATAGGGATATTATGTGATTTGTTAATTTATTTAATTAACCCTTGTTTTATGATAGTTTTTTAGAATGGGCTGTGAGAGATGATATTAACAATGGAGTGAATGAGATGAGATCGTGTGGAACACCTCTAATCATGACGAGGATAATGTGATGTCGGTGAAGAAGAATTAGAGATATCCGTGTGGTGAGTGAAGAATTGATAGTTGCACGAGAGATAATCAGCGAGATCGTTACGGTGAGAGTGAGGAAGAAGAGGAAGAAGAAAGTTACACGAAGAGTTTATATAGAGGTATTTTATGATCAAAATATAGAATTGCAAAATCGTATTCATGAGTTAGAAGAAGCGAATGAAATTTCCAAAAGAATTGCGGTGAAGAAGTGGAGTTTATTAAGCGAAAAGGATCTGTCGATTGAGCTTGTGTTACCGATATGTGATCTTGAGCGAGCGTGTACACTCTTTAGCGAGTATAAGATGATAAAAATTTGGAATTTGGTGAAAGAAGAAATAAGCGAGCAGTGAGAATGAGTGATGCGTGGGTAAAAAGCGCGATCGACGTTGATATTATGGAAAGAGATGTCGATCTAAAAAGAAGATTTAACGATGGCGGGGGAAGGCGTCGGCGGCATCGTCGGCACCATCGACAAATTCTAGGGAAGAAACGATCGCCCGATTAGATCTTCTGAGATGTGGAGAGGAGGGACGTATAAATTCAAAGCTGTTGAAAGCCTTCAAGGTATGCTATAATTGTGGAAAAGAAGACATATATAACGAGATTATGCGATATCGAAACCAGTCCGGTGAATGGTGACTCGAAAAGGATGTCGAGAAAAATCAAAGTCAGCGGTTCTTGGAAGGCGTTTGTGCGTGGCCGGTCAAAATCTGAGAACGACGAAGAAGTTATACAGGGTTAGTTAATTATAAATTCTTGCGAAGTTTATACCTTACTTAGATATTGGTTTCTACCCATTCTTTTATCTCTCTTGCTTGCGCTCAGCGTTTGAACTTGACTACGGAGAAATTAGACTTTGACTTTATTTATGGAGAATCCAGTTAGGAGAAACTTTCATTACATCAGTTGTTTAAAAATCTTGCTTGATTCGAGTTGGCACTATCACATTACTGTAACCTTATTTACATAGAGATATTTGCTTTTGATGTGATTTTAAGGTTAACTACTCATCATACCAAATTGATTGCTTTTGTAAGGTTGTTAGTTTTCATATTCTAAGCAACTTTATTATTCAATTCAATGAATCAAACCATTGTAGTCAAACATTTTCATATCAAGCCATGAAGTCGTTCGTTTATTACGGATGTCGAGTTTTCTTAGTCCGTGTTATGGATTTGAATAAAGACACGTCGATTTGAATAATATTCTGTTGTTATTGATTTTTCTGACGTATTTCTGAAGAATTTCTTGGTTTACTCCCAAAGCGATATATTAAATTTTGTATCGACTTTGAACCGGTACAAAACTCATTTCTAAAATCTCATATCGAATGGCTCTATTGAACTTGAGGAGTTAAAAATTCAACTATAAATTTGGTACACGAGCCTTTATCTTGTGACTTCCTTTGTGGAATTCACTAAGCGAGACTCTCTGTAGGGGCGTCGTATTAGATGCGATAGTAAAGCGATAGGTGTCATTGTGACGTCTTATCGAAGATTGGGATATGAGTCGCGATTGAGAACAACCTAAATCGATGTCGAAATCGTAGCTTTACAAACTTAGTTGGTTATTATCGGAGATTAGTTGAAGGATATTCTCGAATCGCTATTCCATTATCGCGGTGACTTCGTAGAGATACAAAATTCGAATGGAAGCGAGGAATGTGGGAAGAGCTTGAAGAACTTCGAGAGGAGACTCATTTAACACGTGTTACGACCGTGCCATCTGGAAAAGCGAGCGTGGTAGGCGGCGTGTTGAGTAGAAGATCGTATACAAATCTGCAGTGCGATATTGTCAAAGACTAATTTATTATAATTTACAAATAATAGAGATGGAGATGAAAACTCTAGGTACCCGCGTGATGATATCTGAGTATAATCGACTTTAATCGATAAAGTTAAAATTTGCTCGAGCCATGGCCGGGAGTGATCGTATGAAGAAGAAAGTCTGAAAGGAGCTATTAGGGCGAGAATTGATGAAGAAGGAATACTTGAGTCCACTCTAGACTTTGTGTTCTAACGACTACGATTTGAAGTCTGAAGATTATGATGGAGGCACACAATACACCATTTGCAATCCATCACGGAAATCTTAAAATGTATCGTGATCTTGACATACATTTTGGTGGAACAATATGAAGAGAGAGATTGCAAAGTTTATCTCGATGTGTTTAACTTGTCGGCGTGTAAAGGCGGAGCATCTAGTACCTAAGGGTCCGTTGCAACCACTTGAGATTAGGAATGGAAGTGGGAACACATTACCATGGATTTAGTTCTGGGGTCTTCCTCTACGGTTTCTCAAGGCATCAATCTTATTTGGGTTATTGTTGATAGATTAACCAAATCTGCTCATTTCTTGCCGTCTGGAGACTTATTCCTTGAGCGTCTTTCTAGTATATGCGTGAATGAGATTGTGAGGTTGCATGGCATGCACTGTATCCATAGTTTGGATCGTGACCCAAGATTCACTTGAAGATTTTGGGTTAGCTTGCAAAAAGCTATGAGCGCAGTTTGCGATTTAGTTGGCATACCATCCCCAAAGCGGATGAACAATCGAGAGAGGACTATTCAAACTCTTGAAGATATATTAAGACTACTGTGTCCTAGACTTCAAAGGAAGTTGGGATAAGTATTTACCATTGGTGGAATTCTCCTACAACAACGAGTTATCGAACAAATATAGGTGTGGCTCCATTGAAGCATTATATGGGCCGAAAATGTAGTTCTCGATATATGTTGGGATGAGGTGGGTGAAGCAACATTGTTGGGACCCGAGTTAATCGTATATGACTACTGAAAAGATCGAATGATTGACAAGCGTATACTGAAAGCGGCACAAGATCGACAAAAGAGTTATCACGGATCTTCATCGAAAGGGCGTGGAATTTAATGTAGGGGATCATGTATTGTTGCGAGTTGCTCCATGGAAGGGAGTTACAAGATTTGGGAAGAGAGAAAGCTCGATCCACGATTTATTGGTCCATTTCAAATTCTTGGCCAAGAGTAGGAAATGTAGCTATAGACTTGCGTTACCTCAAGTATGTCTACGTGTTCATAATGTGTTTCACATATCGTGCTTAAATAAATATGTGAAAGACCGAACCACGTTATAGAGTTAGAAGCCAGGACGAGATAGCCAGAAGACTTAGCGTGTGAGGAGGTACTGTCAAGATCTTGGATAGGAAGGAGCATGTCCTACTGTATGAAAATTATACCACAAGTTAAAGTTTTGTGGAGGAATCATCTTATAGAAAATGACACAGGGAATTGGAAGCGGAAATGAAAGCGAGGTATCCTCACCTTTTGAAACACACACGAATCGTCGTCGATTTAGAGCGAAATTTCATAAGGAGGGAGGTTGTAAGACCGAAAAATTTTTAAATAAAAAGGAATTTCCTTTATTTATTATTTTGAAATAGTAAGGGTTGATTTGATTAATGTGGATAGTTAAGGGTTAAATCATGAAATATTTCAAAATAAGCAGTGGTTATAAAATATTCATTTTGTCGGGGAATATTAGTTTTGGTGGTGGAATATTAAATGCTTTGTCGGGAATATTAAATGCGACGGCCTTAGCGACCATGTGTGGGCCCATGTGAGCGATTGGATGAAGAAAAGCAGCAAATATAAGTTGGTTAAAAATAACGGCGTAGTTATTCTGCAATTAAAATTTGTTGGAATACCGGTGGTTAAAATCTGATGTCTGGCGTTGTTGCCTTGGCGATGCACGGTATTACGCAGTATTGTTGAATTATTGATCCTTACGTGAAGAAGCCTTTACTCGATAATTTTTCACGATGAATTCTTGTTCGATATTTTATTTTATTGATTCGATAATTCTTTGCGTTGATATTTTATATTATTGTTGTTTGATAATTGTCCTTTGCTGATATTTCCCATTATCGGATCGATAATTCATATTATTTGAATAATATTATTAGATAACATTATTGGCAATGTCTAGAAAGTTACATCTAGAGAGGTTTGGTCACACTAATTGCGGCGCCCGATGAGAGAAATCCTTATTGGAAAGCCCCCTCTTTCTGAGGGAGCGGCTGGTTGTCATAATTGTGATTACGTAATATTATTTGTGAATAATTAATTATTGATTCATATGATAAAAAAATATTTATTTTATGTGGATATAAATGATGGATTTATTTATGTGGTTATTAATGAAGAAATTAATGTTGAGGTGTTTTATCGTATTTTGTCGGATTGGAGGTATTAAAAATCAAATCGGGGTTTTGAGATATATATTGTGTGAGTTATAATTTTTAATCAAATAGTTGGATTGTTGTAATTTTTGGATATGTTATACATATATAAGTTGAGTATATGTCCACAAATTTTGAGCAGTTAAAAATGAGCGAATGATTTGTTATGAATTTTAAGAGGTGTTGATTAGAAAATTAGGTTTATAATTGATTTTGGTGGAAAATTCTAGAATTGAGTGGGCCCCACTTGTGGTTGGTGAAAAATGTGCTGAATTTTATTTCAAATGTGGTGGGTGGCAATAGTAGCGAGTAAAGCCATCGGTGTGCAGTCGAAATGCCTTGGTAGGCTAACATTTTCTATAAATAGAAAATTTAAGTTAGAATTGAAAATCACACGAAAACAAAGTTTTCTCTCTTTCTCTCTATATTATTGGCGTATTTTGTGAGTATTTAGATACTTTGAGAGTTCTTTGTTAGATCAAGTTTCATTCGACATCACTTGAGCCTTTCCTTAGAAATCTTGATTCTTTGAGGTAAGGGATATTATTTTTTTTTCGTAATGATATTATTTCTTGATATCATTATCTTTGAAATATTGATCTGAAGTTTTTATCAAATTTGGAACTTTTTCATGTCGGTTCTTTTCTATTCTTATTCATGAGTTCTTATTCACGAGATTCTATTCATGAGTTCTTATTAAGAGTTCTTATTCACGATTCTTATTCACGAGTCTTATTAATGAAGCGTGAAAATGTTTTTTGTGGAATTTCTATCTTTTGGTGTCGGAGATTCTTATTCACGTATCTGGCCTTATTCACGTATCACTGACCTTATTCACGTATCGACACTATTCATTCGAAAAATAAAATTTCTTCTTTTAGTCCAAAATATCTATTACGGATACTAGCTTTGATTGTATCCATGTTTTGATCATTCTTGAATTTTACACCACTATGATTATTTTTTGAGTATTGTTGGACATGGATAAAACAAAGTCGAATCCTTAATCCTTAATCCTTGTCATTTTGTTTCCTTTGGATTAGTTTCTTTAAAAATATTTTCATCATCCTCGATCTTAAATGATGATATTATTGAATATCTTTGGCTTTGTAGTGCAAAGATGAATGATTTCTGAAGAATATCTTTGGCACAAGTGAGTGCAAATGATGAGCGAGTGTTTAAATGAACATGAGCAAGTGATTAAATGAATATCTTTGATGAATATCTTTGGCCTTTAGTGCAAAGATGAGCAGTGTTGAGATGAACATGACCATTGATGAATATCTTTGGCATGTAGTGCAAAGATGAATATTTGATTTGAGATGAATATTGATTGATGTTCTGAGGGATAAAATATTGATGATGGGTTATTAAATTCATAGATTATAGTAGATTTCATTCTCTACGTAACTCTTACATGAATTATTATTTCATTGCGAATATTGATCTGAAACTTGTTGTCTATTGTATTACATCAGTTTTCCTGTTGAAGACTAACGATAATTTGTTGTATATTATCTTAGTCGTAATATTCTTCTTGAGGCTAGTTGAGCTCACCCTTTTCCTTTTTGTTCCATTTTCTTCTCGGGAGGCGAGAATATAGCGAGTCTTAGTCGGGTATGGAATGAAGGTTTTAGAGAAGGATTGTTTAGTAGTCCTCACCATTTTGTAAAATAATGTATCGATAAATGTGATGAGGATTTATTTGAGTATATAATATTTGTATTATACTAGAAGATAATATTTGTATTTAAACTCACATATGTTGATTTTCTTGTTGTATTAATAAAGTTGTAGTTGTTTACATGTACCATGTATTTGGCGACTCGGATGGGTGATGTATACTTATTTTTTACCACATGTTTCCATCTCTTTTGTGTCTTGGTTCCTTTCCATTTGTTCTCCTTTTCTTGAAATGTCCATTCTTATTGTTTTGTATTTACCACGAAGTGGTTTACCATATCGGCTGTTGATTCCCTCACGCTTGTTGTCATTTGACTACTCTCCATTTGAGTATTATAATTTTTTGTTTGCTTTCTCTTTTAGTTGCGTTGACTCATTATCGCGCTCCACTTAGCGAGCCCTATTTACAACATCTGAATACAAACACGGTTTATGAGAAATAAGATGTTGGCGTATCTCGACTTGAAACCTCTTAAAAACATTAGCGCCATTCTCTCTTCATTATCCACCAGTGGGGCCTATGACGTGTGATAACTCATAAATTTTGCCTCGTATTGCGACACGGTCGTATTGTTTTGTTCGACTTGATAAACTCCACCTCCTTCATGTGGCGAATACTTTCGGGAAAGTATTTGTCGTTGAAACGACTCTGGAACTTCTCCCAAGATATCTTGATCTGGCGAGTTGAGTCGTTTCTGGAATTCCCACCGATGTCTGCCTCTCGCATGAACATAAAAGCGTGAAAGGAACCTTTTGCTCCTCGGAGCATCCCAGACATCAAATATCTTGGTAATCTGCTTTATCCGTGCTTAGCGAAGTGGTTTTGGCTCTCCCTTAAACTCAAATGGTCCCGGCTCCTTGAATTGTTTAGCGGTGGCCATGCAGAGAGTTTTCAGTGTTTCCACTACGTTTTGGGCGAGTCGCGCTCTGCTTTCTTTGTTGCATAAATTGCATAAAACCTCTGAACATTTGATCGTTCATCATTTTGGTCGGTGTTGTTGTTTTACGTGAGGATTATCGCCTTCACGATGCACATTATCACGATTATTGATATGTGGTGAATCAGCGATCTCTTTGTGCTCCATTCTTATTCTCAACATTCTCGGATGTCATTTTGAATCTTGCCACAAAAAAAAAGTTAATTGACGTATAACAAATTATCCTATCTTACGACCAAACCAATAAAATAGCACGTAAACTTAGGTAGGTCATCTTAGCGAAGGTATTCCCGTCTCTCCCTCTAGTACTTATTCTCACATCTTAGCGGGGATCGTATCCTAGCTACGATACCAAGCTGTGTGGCGCCCCCAAAATTAGGTATACATCACCCATCTTGGGTGCCACTTATCGTGATGCAAAATTTAAATCTGACTTATTAATATAAGCGTAGGTATACAATCTGACATAAGCGTGAGTTTAAATACAAATATTGTCTACTAGATATTATCTGAACTCGAAAAAAGTCCTCATTACAATTATTATCACCTTTATTTCACGAGAATAGTGAGGACTACTAATCTTATCTTGAGGACCATCACTCGTTTCCCAGACTTCGTCCCGGTATATTCTCATTTCACGAAGAAAGCGTGAAAGAAAAGGTGAGCTCAACTAGCCCGATAAAATATTATGACTAAGATAATGCGAGAATAAATTATCATTAGTCTTGACAATGTTAAGCGATAAAATACAATAAACATCAAGTTTAAGCTGCGGAATATATCGATCCATTAAAAAAGTCAGTAGAAAATAAAATCTACTATCTTTTATGATTTAAAGGTTTTCATCAACTTTTTATAGGTGAGACTCGACTTTAATAAATAATCCACATCATCGAATCACCCTTTACACTTTCTGACGAGGATATTCTTTAGTATCGCGACCACAATTATTCATGCACTACGGGCGAGAATATTTGTGTGTATTCATTAATAATCAAATGATCATACCAACAAGCATCCATCGATACTACGACGGCAATGAGGATTTTTACCACATCATTTTGTAACATTACGGTCGTGATTACACAAGAATAATCTCACAGTCGTAATCATACCAAGTCCATCCATACTCTACTGAATACGAGATGACTTTAAAAAAATATAAACATGAGGATGATGACATGATATAAAATTGATAAAACAAGTTCAAAAATTATTTTATCCGAGGAATTATTAACGTCAAATTATCGACATGAATCTTTGTTTTGTAGAGTAAAATTCAAGAATGATCGGAAGAATATTTCCATGAAAGATCTTTGGATGAAGCGCAAATATCGAGGATATTCTACTAATTTCATGGAGTATAGAAATCAAAGTTTAACCAATTTGGGTATAATAAAGAATGGAATAACAAAAAGAAATCACCGTAAATGCGATAGACTTAGCATGAGCGAGTTATTCAACGAATAATAATAATAACGGAACGGTGAAATCGGGTGAAATTCACAAAGCGGGATGTTCAACGAAATAATAAAGATGGAACCCGGAATCGGTGTAAAACACGAGATATAGATATTCAGCGAAATAATAAAAAAGCCGGAACCGGTCGGTGTAAAACACGCAGCGGGATGTTCAGCGAGAATAATAATAAAAAAGCGGAACCGGTCGGTGTAAAACACACACCAGAGGATGTTCAGCGAATAATAATAATGAAGAATGTCACCAAGTATAGGGTATAAACCATATATCGAGTTATTCAGCGAAATAATAAGCGATGGAATAACATAAGTACAGTATATAGGGTATCTCTGGCGTATCTGGAGTTATGTATAAGGTTATGCCACTTTTACGAGTTATTCAAAGCAAATAATAAAGAATGGAATAACGAAGTTCTCTTCATGAATAAGAAAGAATAACACCCCCTTCTAGTAAAAATAATATAATATAGAAGTAGTGAAGTAGCGAATAGTGAAGTAGCTAGAATAACTTTCTTTCTCTACATTCTCTCTATAATTTCTCTCTGCTCTCTCTAGAGTTTGATGAATTAAAAGAAAATAATGAAGGAATGAGCTTATTTATAGGAAAATGGAATGCATAGTAACTAATCCATGAGCGGTCCAGTTGATTTACTTTAATCGGACGGTCCATATTTAAAAGCAAAATCTTTTAAATAAAATATAATATATTACATTTATATAAAAATATTTTACTATATAAAACCTTATATCTGAAACAAAATCAAAAAATACTATCTGAACCTTATCGTAATAAAATATAATATATTTTTTTATAAAATAACTTTAATAAAGTATTACATTTTATATAAAAAGATGTTTACATTTTTATTACGTTAATAATCTGAATAAAACAAAAAGTCATTATCATTATAATAATTATTATTATTAATCGATAATGGAATCAAAGTTGAGTGACTTCTCATATAAGCATCGATAATCAATCTGGTAGTCTTTCTTATCAACCACATGTATTCTTTGTACTTTTCTTCTGAGTAGTTTCAACGGTATCAACGGTAAAACTTAGTAGTTATTTGATAAAATATTTTTATCGTTTTCTCGATCAAATGATAATTACATTATTGTGGGGTCCACCAATGATTGGTAGTTATCTGAATATTCCTGCTAATAAAGAATATTCCCAAATGATCGAATATAATATAACCACTTGCATACTTTGCAAAATTTATAAATATTACCCACATTATAACATTATATCATTATTCCTGAATATAACATTATATCAAATTAATTCCATAATATTCAAAATAATATTTATAAAAATTCATCTTTATTTATACCCTAGAATTTTTGGTTTTTGGTTTTTTTTTGGTACCTCTTAAAAATGTATAGTATTTATTCAAATTTTTTGTACATTTTCTTGAAAAATACATCTGACTAGATGTAGAGTTTAAAAAACATTTCTTGTATCAATAAAATACTAATTAAAAATATCAATAATAATAATGACCTAGAATGTCGGCAAAAAAAATATTGGACTCAAATTAAAAATATCATATCATTTGGATACAAATATAGATTTCTTCTTTATAACGGACAAAATAAAAGTGCGTATTGATGTATTTAAACTATAATAATGTCATATATAAACTCTCTTCAATTCATTAAAATATTATTGTATTAATTTTTATATTTAATTACCAATTAATGCAACAAAATAAATATGAGAGAAAAAAGAAAGAAAGTTATTTACCGTTAATAAAAGGGAATTGATATTGTTACATAATACTCTTTCACATTAGTTTAAAGTGGGTTTTATTATGTGAGAAGAAATCATGTAAAAATAATAAAATAATAAGAGTGAAGAAATAGTCATTTTCATAAATTAGTATTTATAGTAATTAGTAAATGGCCGATCAATATTACATATGGGTTGGAATTTGATTTGGTTGGCAACATGAACCAAAGAGAGACTAAATTTAAATTATGCACCCATTTATTCAATCGGGTCAATTGTACCGGAAAGTTCTCAGAACGCGCCGCTGGCTTAGCGTGTAACTCATCCCCACTCCACCTTTTCTCGGATCGCTGAAGTGAAACGCCACAAAACCTCCCGTCCATGCAAGTCTAGTCTATACTGGGTGCACAGAACTCGCATTCTTTCTTCTCCGTACTACCCCTATCTCAAACGCTAATTCCATCAATTAATTCCTAAGGAAAAGATTTTTTTTTTAACATTTCTTATTTAGTAGCAGATCAATACCAATACGAAACGCCACTTGCTTCTCTCTCTATTCCCACCATCTGTCTAAACAAACACTTCATTTTTTTAATTTCTCTCTCTATAACTGTAAATTGCAATTGCGTAACGTAATTTCTTCCGATTACGAGCACAAAACAGAATGGCGACGGTCCCTGCAGCTCCGGCGTCTCTGTACGTCGGAGACCTTCACCATGAAATCACTGACGGTCAGCTATTCGACGCCTTCTCGGAGTTCAAGAGCCTCGCTTCCGTTCGCATCTGCCGCGACTCCTCCACCGGCCGTTCCCTCTGTTACGGCTACGTAAACTTTATATCGCCTCAGGACGGTATGTTTCTCCTATTTGACCGGCAATGCCGCTGCTTCTGGTCAATCTTTTATGGATTCTCTGTTTTTTCTCCCAATCGATCGTCAATTTCTTTTTAATCAGAACTCGCTGTTTGATTGCTATGATTTATCGTTACGCTATTGTATGTTACTATTTAATCGGTTTTGATAATAATTCCGATTTAAATTTCGAGTTATGACTTGAATTGCTGCTCAATTTTTGCCATTTCTAAGCCCGAAATGATGTACACATGTTGAGATGAACCGATACACAAGTTTTGATATGCATGTACGAATATGTCCATTTGTGGATAGTGTCTATAATGATAGAGTGATTGCAATTGCTTTTATTTGTTGTTTATTGAATGAAACTTTTTTTACTGCAATTTCGTGTGTTTTATAAGTGTGCTTCTGTTA